>JABFQC010005679.1:0-11420 GCA_022817085.1 Psilanteris sp. ZL-2020 | reverse complement strand
ATTTTATATATATTTACTACCGTAACATTCCATTTCATTAACCAGTATTTTTTATTTGACTTTAAAATTTAATCGAAGAACACAATATTCCATTGAATCCCATTTAATCTACCGCCCTAAAAAAATTTAGTGTTTTTTTTTTGTAATAATATTTCAATATTATCATTGAACGTTTTCAGTATTTCAACATTTTTTCATTACTCCTCACTTTAGCGGCTTTAAACCCCCACACTCGTTTTAAAAAAACTCATTCATTACATAAAACCAATTTTGAGGTTAACAATCTTCGGTAACGAATTCTATAATTCTAATTGTAGATTTAATCATACAGTGTACTCGGTATTTCATTCGTATGCAGGTAAAGTTTAAAATTGTAAAAGTTCTATGCAATTAAACTAGGAGACCATCGCAGAAATGAAGTATCCATTAAACCCTTTAATAAATAATGATACATTCGTTACCTCAACGAAATAAAGTTGTAGAAACGTTTTAAAAACTTTTAACTGGCAGTTGTATAAACGTTTCTAGAACCGCTAAAATTGTTAGTATACTGTTTACATAACAACTAAATATCTCGTTGTTTATACGTTCTTAAAACATTCGACTAAACGTTTTATGAACATTTTGCAAATATTATGTAAATAATTGAAAAAATATCTGCAAATCTTTTTTTTAAATATTTTCGTTTAACATTTTTATATTAATATACAAATAAAATGCCTAAAACTTTTTTCTTGCTGCAGGAATAGAACTCGTGAGACAGCCACGTGGTCAATTATCCATATTAAATTCAAGATTATTCCTATTGTTGATAATCCGATTGGTCATAGGGTTACGGATTTGGATTCGGATAATTAATTAAATTATATGCGTTCGATTCTACTAATGGGAATCTCGGTAAAACTTTGCATGATTTCTTTATTCTTAAAACGATGTATAAAAATTATACGTAGTATATAAAATTTTAGTAAAATATTTTTCCGTAAGTTTACAGAACATTTGAAAAATGTATGAAAAAAGTTTCGATAAACGGTCATAATTTTATGTTACGTTGGAATATATTAAGCATACTATGAGCATTCTGCAAATGATTTCAAAATTGAACAACTTTTATTACTTAATTTTTTTTTTCATTTACTTTTCCCTGCAAATTTAGTTTATTATGCACTAAATAATGAAATAACGCTATTATTTTATTTATATATTATAATAATAATATGATTCTAGTTTTTTTAAAGAAATATTCATTAAAATTAAATTTAATTTATTGAAATTTTTATAGTTTCCAAAGTAAAAATGTTTACTACAGACGCATCTGATACTGAACATATACATAAAAAAATAGACTGAAATATCAAATTATGATATATTAATTATGATAATTTCCTACCTGAAGGGAAATGCTTCTTAAAATTAATGAAGCAAAAATGATTATGACTACAATATATATTATAAATATGTCTGCAAAAATTAAAACAGTTTTAAATTCTGTTATTTTAAAAAGCACTGATTTAAAAGATTACGAATATATTTTTTAACACTGAGTTGTAATATTAATTCATACAACAGTTTGTAAAATTAAGAAATTTTTTAAACGATGCTACACTGAAAAAAAGGTTTAATAACTGTTATGAAATATATTTTTGAATAGGCGCAACCACATATTTGATAATATTTATCACTTTGTGTATAATATGTAAATCGAAACAATAATTGTTATTACATATAAATTATATTTATCATATTTATTAATAGTTAATTACATGCGGCATAAAAATAAAACTCCAAGCAATAAATATTATCAAATATGTGGTTGCGCCTATTCAAAAATATATTTCATAACAGTTATCAAATCTTTTTCTCAGTGTACACAGCTTGAGAACTGAGAGGAAACTGAGATTCTATGACGAATATTCGTTTCATTTCAAGACCTTTGAAGAAAATAAAGAAATTAAGTAGAAAGTGATACATATTTTTCAAGGGAAACTAAAAACTTCTCACTTTACGAAATTTTATTTATCAAAAATTTTTATAATCAGTAATATTTTATTAAAAAAATTACTTTTAAAAATAATTAAATTTAGGAAAATTAAATTTAAAATTTGTCTACGATCAATAATTCAATAACATTTTTGTTAACATTATATTAATCGAGAATTATATTTTGACATATTAAACTTGTTTCCGACACAAAGATACTAGAAAGAAAGGTTTATGGATTTCATCTTTACCAGGAAATGATGTACATTTACCTTCTCGAAAAAACAAGATAAAAGCATACCCTTAACAAGCTAAGGCTTTCGGCATTAAATTTTGGTTAAACAATCACTATAGCGTAAGAAAAATTACACTGCAAAAAACCATTTACCAAAATAAATAATAAATATAAGATAAATATACACGAATGTAAATTAATATATAACAATATCACTGCTTTTGAAAATTTGTTTTGAGAAACTTGTCGAAATTTTTTACTATAATCTACTACATTTTTGTATGTTTTTCTATATTTATTTCCTATAATTATTACCTAATTTTATAAAATGTATAAAATTATTATCTATAATGTAAATATAATATTAGTAAACATTTATATTTTATAAATAATTATATTTTCAATATAAAATTAATATTAAATTATTTATTATTATATTAACTAAAACAAAATATAATGTAACATAAAATAAAATACTATATAAACATATATAACAATCTTTAAAGCGTAACATTGATTTATTAGCGTCAAAGTCACAAAAGTTATTTCTTTTATAAAAATGCTTTTAATTAATTAATAAAATGAAGCCATAAATCCTTTAATCAAGAAACTTAATTTTTAAAACATTTTTTGAAATTTAATTTTGTATATATAACTCATCCTTGATATATAAAATTATGTAACAAATAAATTGTAATACTGTAAAAAAAATTTGCATAATTAATTATAATTGACAATAACACCAGCAATATACGTTTTTATCTTGAATATAATAAACAAAAATAAATAAACAATATAATTGATAATAAAATTTACCGAAAGTTATAAATATTTATTGAATATTCTATTTAGTAAAATAAATAATAATTGCAAATTTTACTTTGCAGATAAACATTGACTAATATATTGTATTTCTTATTGTAAATAATTTATCAGCATTATATACATTTATATTTTTGTATAAAAATAATTACCTTCACTTAGTTATAATAATACTGATGATAATTACTCCCACGCGTTTAATTATATAAAAATAACTTATACTATTAGAGTATATTATACGTTTCATATTTCGTATTTGAATCCACAAATTTAATGTGGTACGTTTTTAGCATATTATGTTTATTATAATATTAAATATTCAATAAAATTGCGCTCTGTTGCTTTTATAATTATGAACCATTACATTATATTACATATATTTAATTCAATGATATACAAAAATGATAAATTCGAAAGCTTGAATAGCACGGTTTTCCGTTCTTATTTTTTGATCGTTATCACATTTTAATGTCATTTATTATTTGTTAGAATCACAAAACTGCATACACACTTAATACTTCGTTTAGATAAAAAATATCATTAATCAAGCATCATACAAATAATAACAACACCTTGCTTTAATATATTAAACATCTAATAAGTAATTAATTTATTACATACTGATAAATTAATTAATAGTTAATGTATACACAATATATGAGTTTATAATCAAAATATAAATTCACTTAATGAACATACTAATATTATCATTTTAATATTGATTCAATAATATTTGACTATGACAGTACACGACAAAAACAAAGCTTACACGCAGCGAAAATGTTTAGCATCAAGTATATATATTTTGAAACTTATAATCACAATTTTGTTGATCTCAAAATTACGTTTAGCTATCTATACATAGTTTTTTTTTAATCATGATTATACTGTGACCTAAGCTGTATGTATATATTATTTGTATATAGCAAAAGATTGTAAAATATAATTTAAGTGCATTGCATAAAATTCATATTATTGACCGTGCGTGATGAGGATTTTTTTAATTAAAAAATTGTA
This sequence comes from Psilanteris sp. ZL-2020, assembly GCA_022817085.1. Classification (NCBI taxonomy): domain Eukaryota; kingdom Metazoa; phylum Arthropoda; class Insecta; order Hymenoptera; family Scelionidae; genus Psilanteris; species Psilanteris sp. ZL-2020. The sequence goes on along the minus strand of JABFQC010005679.1, from coordinate 7,366 downwards.
GCGTATATATATACACATAGAAATAATAAAATATATTTAATAATCGTGAATCATTGGATCTTTAACACTCTCGCGTCGAAGTATTTTCTATTTGTAACATAAAATGAAATTAATTGTAAAAGTATACAAATATTATTGAAGCAGCTAAAAATGTTGTTCTAATTATTAAATAAAATTTACTATGCCTTTTTTCCATTGCGTACATATTTCCCTCATCGTTGAAATGAAAGAGCTATTAATTTATTAAACGAGATAAATTTGAAATTCCTTTTTATTGTGTATTTTTCAACAGCAAACTTTATTAATAAAATTGCAATTTAAGAGAGTTGAAAAATATAATTTTTATTGCTGTTATTAATAAAGCATTTTGATCGAGTCATTATAAGCTTTTGAAAGAACAACACACAATTTCTCAATAGAAAAATCCATAACTGTTAAAATATTAGCAAAATAACAAAATAATGCAAGGAATTTGTCTTTGCAAATTCGTTGGTATTATTTAACATTTTCGTATATTTAAAACGTCGTAAGAATTTACAGGTTATTGATTGTAATCGCGGACTTTATTTTCGCTATGCTACATTATTTTAATTAAATTATTATCTCTCGAAATTGATATCATTTATCATTATCAAAAAAAAACGTTTTTTTTTTTATGTGACAGACGTTGTAAAACTACTTGTACACTTCAATCAGTACAATATCTTTTTTAAATTAAAAGATGATCATGTCAATACATAAGAAATTATAATTAATTTTCAAATTACATGTTCAAGTTTATAATTATTCATTTTAATCCACGAATGCACGATATATATGAATGTTCGTTAAATTTTTTTGCTAGAATATATACTTCAATATATAAAGTAGATAATCTATGGCACATGCAGGTCTCAATCAAACATTTACATTTGAACCAATGATCAATTAATTATTGAAGTCAATTATTTTTATAATTTTTGCTTCTTTTTATGATACGAAAAATTTTAATTAAAGTGATCGCGTTTCATTTTGATTTCCAATTGAAATTGTATTGTTATACTAATATAGTGCAAGTATAAAAAAGTTAAGTGTTTAAATTAGTGTATATTTTAAATCAGCATATATAGTCTTAAATATTAAAAGCGCTTTATTTGAAATGTTTTTTTGAACTGCGATAACTAATTACTTTGTATGTATTTCTATATAAACGTCATTTCATAATCTTCAATTTCCAGTCTTAAAATTTAAATATAATAAATGTAGTATAAACAAACAACCAATATATTAGCAAAAAACACGTTATATATATAGTATATTATATATATTTATCTGTTACTAATTCAATTCTGGTTATATTCTAAATTAAAACCTTTTATTATAAAAATTCATTGTGAATTTCGCAACGTTACAAACAATTTGTACAGCTATTAATTTATTATAAAGTAATAACTTTAAGACCATAATCATATATATTTCATTAAAGTAATAAAAAATATGAAACAAAATTAATTACTGAGCTGAAATATAAATTGTCCTTTATTAAATTATAAAGATTATATCGAAATCAATTATCATTGTATTTATTTAAAAATCTTCGTCAATGTAACTTTGAATAAAGCAATAAACTAAGTAATAAATATGTATGTTCATTAAACATCATGAATCCGTTTCCGAATTAAAATTTTCAAAATAAATCACAATTAAAATTTCTTTCAGAATGGTTTCGTCACATGTGTTTCTAATTAAACATGTGTAATAGAGTTTTGTGACAACATCAACTCGTTTTTAATATTTTGATAAATTGTATATTATTCTTTTATTTCATATCTGCACGCGAAGTACGATTTCGCGCCCTGTAAAGCAAGAGCGAAATGATCCTTTTAGATCGCTTCAAAATGTCAGCACATATATATATATATGTACGATATAAACTATAGTTTGTACCACTGACACAAGGATTATTATTACTATCACGAATTTCATTAAGTTTGTTTAGCAATGATCAGTTTTGCACCTTTGACTTAAAAAAATGTTATTTTCCTAGCGCTCATACACTGAAAAAAATATTTTCATTCAAAGAAATATATATGATAATATTTTACAGACTTAAATTCCTGTAATAACTATTAACAAAAATGGTTAATAATTAATAATTACATTACTTCAATTTATATGTTAAATTCGAAGCAATAAATATTATCGTATATTTAATTGAACATATTCAATAATACATTTCATAACAGTTATCAAATATTGTTTTCAGTCTATAGAAGCATAATGATTATATATAAGACATTACTTCACAGAAAAAAAAAGTTTGTCCGAAAATAACGAAATTCGACAAATCCATGCAAAAAATATTCATCATTACGACTATTTGTCCACTCTTGTTGTCTAATATTGATATATACGTTTTACACTCTTAACCTCAAATTGTAATACAATAAATAAAACTGGAAATTTAATTACAATAATTACTAAAGTATAAAATTAATGTCATAAAAATTAGTCAGCATAAATCTGATTACTTTGTATTATATATATTTATTTTAATTCAATTTCAAAACTGAATATAAATTCTAAACTTTTGACAATTTTTTCTACCAAAAATAGTGTCATCCTAATCACACTGTTGGTTAATTCTAAACGATAAATTTGTTTGAATTACACTTTATAATATTTATAATACACAATATGTGTTTGACGAACGATGTGTGTCTGTTTTAAACAATCTTTTTTTTTCTTGTTATTATCAAACTATTATATTTTGTATTTTATATACATAAGGGAATAATGAAGAAATAAATTACCAAAATATTTTAAGAATATAGAATATGCGCTTTTAAAAAACGTTATTGATAATTTAATATTAAATTACTTTTAAATTATTATTTAATAATTTATTCTGACATATATATAGTTCGATTATAAGTATATAATAATAAAACGGAGTTTAAAAACATTATTCGAAATGTTTATTTAATATGAATATAATTTATGAAATTTTTAAATAATTGCGAAAATGTTTAAACAATTCTATACGCAATTCTTTGCGCAACACACGCAAAATCAGTTTAACCAAAATATATATTTGATAAATATAAAAAGCATAATTTTGCCCAATAGATATACAAATAAATAAACTACTTAATAAGTGAATTGTTTATATTTGTATAAGAATCACAAATATAAACCTGCTTAATATTTTTATTCGCGTTCTAAAATATTTATCAAAGAAATTAATATATTAATATTAATATACTGGATAGAAATATATAAGCATGAATAAATTAGAAAAATTAAAAATTATTCAACTTTGTAACATCTGAATATTTTATCTAGAATATTTCATTTCGAGATAACTAAATTTTATTAAACCTAATCCTATTTTATTTGACTCATCTTCTTTTCGATATAAAACTTTCTTGTTTTAAAACTGCATAATAAAATAGTAATATTTTTAAAAATATACGAAAGTTTTTTAGAGATCAGACATCTTCCACAGGTATATTTATATCTTCAATATTTTAATATTTTTTAATGATTAATGTCGAGGAATATGCTCCTTTGTATTTTATATATTGAATAAACAGACAATTTCCTTTTTCATAAATGCATTTGCAAAATGAAACTAATAAATGCATTAAAAGGCAATTGTTAAATAATTTAAAAAAATCTATTTAAAATGTAAAATTATAAATGTTATAAAATACCTATTAGAACTTAGTTGAAGTGTTTTTTATTTTATAAAATAAAAATAAATACAATACTAAATTGCCGCGTAGTGTTAAGACTAAATTGAATTAAATGACTTATATATAAAAATATATAAAAAATATGTATATATAGTGCATAACCTAATGCACAGACGTATCAACAACTGAAAAATAAATATGACCACATATGCGATTTATATAAAATAAATTTTGACATTCTTAAACGCATAGCCGGTATAGAACTGACAAAGAGCAATCGATCGTCTTCGCGAGAAGAAAACAAAGAACGAAAACGCTACCGTCCAGTATCGTAAGTAAATCTCCTTACCCACTTTACTTCGTCCGTAAATGCTGAACTAATCATTAATCTTCATTTTAAACATTGAAAACCACAAATTTAGGAATAATTATTTCAAAAATGATTATACATACAGTTCCATTCATACGTATCACTTATCACTTCTAAAACAAAAGTATTATTGTTATTAATGTATAGACATACCTAGAACGAATTTACGAACGAATCCATTTTTATACGTTTGAACGTTATCCCACTTTTCATCACTATATGACAGAGATAAAACGAACCAACGTGTTATTATGTTAATGTGTGAATTAACATCGAGATAACACGAAAATGAAATAATCATTGTAAAAAAGTATAATAACGTATCAAAAAGTTATGCAAATTATAATTTTTGTACTAGATTATGGAAACAAATTATGGCACATTACGGAGAGATAATATAACGATATTAAAAAAACTATGCTAATTATTATATTTATGCAAATACGACCGTTTAAGTTTAACTTTAACTCAAACCATGCTACGAAATTTAATTTTTACACGGGATTTTGTATTTGTTATTCCACGACAATACTATAGCGCTCGGAGAAAAAAAGTATAGTAATAATTTACCAATCTTATGTGATAAGAATTTATGCAAAACAAATGACTCCTCGCAAATATTGCCATACTTATTTTAACAATTTTGACAAAGGCATATTAGATGGCACTGTAATTAAATCGTGTTCTTTATGCCAACGTTGCTATAAACGATATATCATACAAAAACATTTTGAAATAAAGAATTTTGTTTACGAAACTTTTTCGTCGTGTAAAAGATAATACGTTGAACGAAAAAGGAAAAATTGAAATTGTTATCCAGGTCGTAGATTTAACGTTTGAATAACAGATTAAAAAAGACTGACGACGAAAACATAAACTCATGAAATAAACGAAGCAAGGATTCTTAGTCGTAATAACTTTGTTTATTCCGTGTGTTTATACATTTACTATCCTCTTTTAATTTGTGCCAAATCATTAAAATCATTCAAAACCCAAAGTGATATATATGTATGCATGCGCGGTGTATATATAAGTGAATAATAAATCAAATAACAACGTCGCATCTTCATAAAGTTTAAGTATTTAACTATCGCAAATTTCCGGTGTTTTAAAATTATGATAAACCACTTTCCATTTGATTTCTTATAACTCACTTCTGAACATCCAGATTGACAAGCGAAATAAATGAAATAGTCTCGCGGAATGTAGGAACGAGAGGTAGCGAAACGAAGTTCGATCAGCTGAGTTCGTCACTGACAGTTAAGCGCAATTGATACTAACTGTGATTTAGCTATCTTTCGAATATAGATTTATCACATTTTTAAAGCAATTATTTTTTGTTTCAAAAATTTGCAGTTTCTTGAAAATTGCGTTAAATTAAAAATATTTTCATCTGCGTTTCATTAAACTCCGTGTATATAAAAAAATTTACATACATACGTATATATATATATATATATATATATATATCTGTTCTTTATATAAACCAAGAATTCACGAATCAATTGACTCACAAATCAATGAATTCCTTTTTAAATGAATAATAATCTTGTTTCAAATTAATGAAACGTAAAATTGAGTTTGTCCACGGAAACAATAAAATAACCAACTTTTGATTAAAATGTACACTAAACGCTGTTAAAACTAATCACTTTAGAGAGGATTAAATGTTTGCATTTTTAATCATGAAACGATTTTGTAATTGTTCCTGCTCAACTTGCTGCAAAAATTGTTTAATCTATATTTATGTAATGTCGAGTAAATTTTTAAGCGATTTTTTCTTATTTAACCTATTCGTTAAACGTGGACGTATTTTGAAATATAAAAAATTAAAATCTGCTAAAACCGTTCAAATAAGAATTATGTGTTTAAATGTCACTCGGTTTCGTAGCCAGGTCAGACCAAATCATCAATTTTACAACAGAAACAACTATTCGAAAAAATATCACCGTATTTTTGTGTTTTTTCGCTTTTTAACAACAAAGTATATTGTTTCATGTACCGTAAAAAATGTTGCAATATGTTATGAACAGGCCATAACAATTTTATTAAAAGTTATTCTTTATATTATTTAACATGAAAGAAATAAAAAATACATGCGAACAAATATCAAATGTATGTATTAGTTATTTTCATTTTACAAACATATCACGAAATATTGTAGATTAAAATCTTGAGCAGAACCAAATAATAATAATGATAATTTTTAACAGTAGTAATAAAATGCGTTTATACGGTTTATTATTTTAAACATTTTGAAGGCAAAGAAAATAAAGAACAAATATTTAGAAGAAATTTTAATAGTATTTAATTACAAAAACACGTGTGGTACAAAAATGTACTATATTATTTTTATACACAGAAATTGTATTACGCATTGAAAAACGTATGTAAAAAATCTTCTTGTGGTGAATTGATTTTTACGAAAATATGGTAAAACTCGTATACGTGTGTTCAAATTCTACGAAATTATACAAATATAACGTCTGTATGGTCGCCTTATCATGCATGCGCTACATCAATTCCTACGTATATAATAATAATTAATAACTATAGGTGACCGACCTACGAGATACTAAAAACAGAATATAAACATTCTATGTGCACGGTTAGTATAACTGAACAACTCTAGCAGTAAAGCATTTGCAATTATGAATGACTAAAATAATAATCTACTTGTTAAATCAATCATCGACGGTGTATATATATATATATGTTTGTAGCTATTTCTTCTTTTCCAAAAGTTGAAATTTAATTTTAAACTAAATCATTGATATTTTGCTCGCATTTATTTAAGATGTATATGCAATATTACAGAAGCTTATAGAATATTACCGTTCAAACTATTCGTAGTTCCTATAATTCAGAAGTTTCACCAGTTTAAAGTTTCAAGTTTGTTAAAATAGTTGATTACGTATATACGTAAATGCAATAAATGAGTTTGCATATTTCACAATTATCAAATTTCAATAATATTTAATTCCAAAAATAAAAAGCTGCGAAAAGCTTGGATTCGAGATTGCAATCCAAAGATATATATTTCGTTTGTGCATTTTCTTTATCAAGGTATACTTTAAGTACGATTTTCTGTTTCTTATAAGATTTGAAATTTTAAGATGCCAAAACTTAAAAGCGTTCAAAATATTAAAAGTTAAGTAAACGTATATGTTCATGTATAGTATATATAGAGTATACACTGAAAAAAATAATATTACAAATTTTACCAAACTAGATAATAAAAGGAGGAAAAGTGAGCAAAAATAAAAATAAACATTAGACAATATCATGATATTTACCAATTATTTGGTAATATTTGACA
>JABFQC010005678.1:0-11421 GCA_022817085.1 Psilanteris sp. ZL-2020 | reverse complement strand
CAAATATACCTATTAATTTTTTTAATGGTATTAGAAATCAACGAGTAATTTTATATCTGTATCAGAAATTTACGTTCATTATTTTTAATAATTTGTAACTAAATTATATTTTCAACATTTATTTTTATCATATATATTTAACAAATTAAAATATGAACAATTTTTGTAGTTATATAAGTATTGCATTTTTCCAAACTTTAACACGAAAACGCGCAATTATTGTAATTAAACTTGCAACTATTTCATTTTAATAGTTCTATCAGGTTTTGAAGAATAATACAAAACTAGAAAAAGACTAAAATAAGACATCCATGATTTAAATTCTGGCTAATTCAATAGAGAATTATAATAGTTTTCACAACATCACCATTACTTTCATCTGAATTACATTAACTCAAGTATTTTCATTACAAACGAAATAAAATGTTAATAAGATGACATTTTAAAGAAATATATATAACCATTCTAAAACTTCATCTTATTTTATATAATATTCTATTCAAAATTGGAAGAAAATTGTATAAAAACCTCCCATGATATTATCTAATTTGCATTCTTCTAAATTTATTTCGTAAATACACAGTTTAATATTTAGGTCACTTTTCTTTAATTTTATTTAACTTGAAAGGTATTGGTTCTTGTGTAAAACTTAATATATTAAATTTAAATTCATTAAAATATTAAAATTAAAAAAAATAATAATTTATTAATTTCGTTAGAAGAACTTAATTGCAACAAAAGTAATTGATTTCAACAAATTTATTGATTATAAAGTTTACATGTATGAACAAATTTGGTCATTGGTTCAATAAATTAGCATTTAATATAGTTTGATTTCGTTTTGTGTACTACCTGACGTTTATGACAGGCCTTTTAATTTCTGGTGTGATAACATTTGAACTGATAACTACGCGGATCCATCAAACTGTACAGGAAGCAATCACATTACAAAAGGATTGATCACAAAATAAGTTAAAGAACTAAAAAAAAGTTAAATATTGTCGGTTAAAATAATATTTGACTGCGTATGGTTTCTGGAGAACTGTCGCCGTGGTGAAAGCCGAAGAGACTGGATAGGCCAGTGGCGAGAACGATCCACGGGTAATGGTGCTGGGATAACGTTGGATCCCCTCCTATTTATTTCGTTTTCTTTCTTTAATTCTTTATTCGTTACTTTCACAACAACGGTCTTACTAAACTTAGAAGAATCGACGAAAACTAGTTGGCAAATAAAATTAAAGGGTATTAATATCGTCATATTGAACAATAGTGCATATCTTTCTTCGGTTCAAAAATCCAATGGGTCAAAAAGTGGTATATACAACCAAACTGCATATAATATGACCATTTCGAATACAAATAGCGAATAGAACATTTATAAGAAATTAGCAGTTTGATATATACGGATTAAATGTCGTATAAAAAATACACGAAGGATCTGTCAGAATATTGTTATTTTTCTGATTATCTTTCGGTCGCGAGTTATAAGCTTCCTCGGATTCAAACTGACAGCCAAAATATAATAATTTACGTATAAGCCAAATATAGTTTAATGCAACGAAATATTTGCATAGCAGGTAAACTTTAAATCAGATTCCAATTATTGTGGAAAGAAAAATAATACATATATAATGCGGTCTGAAAGTAGTAAATTTTTTTAAGATCACTGTAATGTCTATAAGTAGCACATAGGTATTCACTTATAGCGGAAGGAAATTTTCTAATAAAAAATTAGATCTTTTATTATATTGTTTTTTAAGTTATTTTCAAATTATTCCCTTCATTTTACGTATACTGAAAATGGTAATTGTTTGCATAAATTACAATTGAATACATATATTAATTTCAAGTATAAATAGATATATGTCTTGTATGAATCAAAATTGGTAAACAATATTATATGATTGATTATGTTAATAATTAAGTATTCAATTAATTATATAAATTATAATTAATTCCTTTCATTAAAGATATTATTAAAACAAAAGGAACGGAGAATGTGGCATAATAAACAAATAATTAATGCAGAGAAGGATTTTCATTTAATATATAAATGGTGAGAGAATAAAGTTACTTATTAAAGTTAAGTTATTAATATTCTTCTATTAATGATGTACCACAAATATATGTTATTTCGTGGTACGGCTACGAGAAAAATTGTTTAAAAATACGAATATAAGTAATTAAATAAACATAATATAAGTAATGTCACACGGTGCTGTATGACATTAATAATGTGATAAAATCTATGTTTTGTAATGCTTATAACACTACTGGTCGACTATATTCTTAAAATAATATTTTTGTAACTATAAGCAATTTTTTTTCCTGTAAAAGAACTGTTCTTTTTTTTTCATTCTCTAATCCTACTGAATGTCTTAAAAGGTAAAAGTTCAATCTTCGATATCTTAGATTTAAATATAATTATGTTCATTTTATATGAAGATTATGCAATTTTGACTTTAGTTTATTTATATTGTGATGCAAAATCACTAATTGTAATATTTTTTGATCAAAATAGCGATATGGTATATAAAAACTTTATCCATATAAACTTGATGGAATGTAAACTATTCTCTCGTAATGTTCTATATAAAAAATTATGAAGTAAAATGAATCAGAAGCAGATGAAAGATATATGTTTAATTGATTGAAATAATCGTAACGTCGACATAAAATATTTTAATTTTTGTACTATATCACTAAATTAATAGATAAAATAAAAACAACTTTGTACTTCTGAAAAAATATTTAAATTTTCATTCATTTATTTGTTTCTTGAAAGCAACTATACTGATTACTTTCAAATTATTACATTAAATAAATTTATATTCGTTATATGTCTCATATATAAATATCTAAAAAATTGACTTTCTGCTATAACAATGCAATCTATTTTATGTTGATCTAACGGTATTTCTTTCGTTTGCCATCATTTTCACTTTGTTATATGATATATGTAACACTAAATTGAATTATAATATAAAATTAACAAACTATAATAGTATGTGGAGTGAATTTTCGAATGTATATATAATACATATGTAAACTACATTTTACGGAATGTGTATTGGGTAGAAGTGTGACAGGCTTACTTCAGCAGTGCGCTTTAATACAATATATATACATATGTGGTATAGTTATAAGAATAAATAAATTAGGTAGCACTATAAAAAGACCGAAAAAATGCCCAAAAACGACTAATGTATAAACAATTTTGGCATTTTGCAGAGTCTCCTCAAAATACCAACTGGTTATTTGTTCATGTAATGATCGTTTCCGGGTTGCATCTTTTTTATTAGTTAGAAATTAAAATAAAATTAATAAACTATTTAACTAAAATAGTTATAACAAAACATACATTTATATATTATTTTCTATTTTAATACAATTTTTTTAAAATTGATAATAGTATCCTCATATTCATTATATTTAATGATTTATATCAATATATATCTTATGATTTAAGATATTATGACAAAATACGAAACTTAAAAATGGAATTTAAATAAACAATGAGAGTAAATTATATTTTTGAATCTTAATTCTTTAAGTATTAAGAGATTGTGGCGTTTAACAAATATATTGAATAATACAATTTTTAATTTATAGTAAATAGTAATAAATATTAAAAATAACATACTATCGGTAATAACTATAAATCCATCAAATGTAATATATTCTTATTTAATAGCTCTTTTATGAATTATTATTAAAATATAAATAAATAATATGATATAATTATACGATTGTTGTAGTAATAGCACGAATGTATTATTGTTTAAGTCATAAAATATATATCATTTACACTTACAAGTAGCATTAAAAACTTGGTCTAATATAAATCAAATTCCCCTCTAGGAAAATGTCAAGAAATTCCTTTGTAATCATGAAGAGGGTTTTTACGGGACCCTGGGCATTAAACACTTGTGAGTGTTGCATAATTAAGGCGTTACAAATCTGTATAAGCCCAAATATAATAAGTACGTTTTTCATTGGACATATATGGGCCCGTGTAATTTATGATACACCTTTCTTACCTGTATCTATTTATAAATGTACTCTTATCATGCCATGAATAAAACCATAGCGAACCTATATTAACTGATACCAGAGAGATATGTTTATATATAACATTATACATAGACGTATAATTAAATAATAATTAATAAATATATTAATAATCATTAGTTAAGATTGACCATATAATGGTTTTGGGTTTACAATTTGGGTTTTATTTTTGAATTTTAAAATTAATTAGACTTATTGTTGCTACATGGACATGTAGGACATGAAAATTCACAACGACAAGTATATTATTTACTAGTCATGTGTATCGCAATCTCGAAGATAAAGAAATTAATTAATTAACTGTTAATTTTAAGTAACCACGTGACTTGTTACTTTTATTTGCTCACCCAGCCACGTTAATTTAAACTCCCGTGTACATTCTAGTACATTTCTGTCATATACTATAAGAATAAATGTTTTATTTTATGTTCTTAATATAAACGATTAAACATGTTTTATTGTAATAAGCATTTATCAAGTGTATTTTTAATTAAACTAAAAAACACATGCAAACCGCAGAGTTTTTTTAGTATATTCATTGAAATTTACATCTGGTATAGGTATATATATTAGAATATAATTAAATTTTAAATTCAAATTTAGTAAGTTGTATTACTTATATTCGACAATAAATGAAATTAAGTAAAAGCAAATCTAGATAAAAATGTATCAATAATAATTATGTAATAATTGTGAATGGAATTTCACTTAAAGTATTTGGAAACTATTATATACGTCTGTTCAGCAAAATTACTTACTATATATAAATTCTAGTAAAATATATTACACAAATAGAAAGAAAATAGAAAAAAAATTAATTGTTTAATAAAAGCAATAAAATTAAAACATTATATATATGAAGTCATAATTTTCACTGACGATTGAATGTTGATCAATTTATTATTTCTAATAATCTATGTAAAAAGAAGGCATAATTATAATACATGTTAAAAATGTAGAATATTTTTAAAAAACTTTATTACAATATATAATGTTTTATTTACATAAATTATTATGTATATAATATATTAATGTTGTATATTATATTTCTAAAAGTATTTCAGTCGTTTATTTATTAGTTATATTGTAATTGTAATTTACTATGTTAAAAGGTGTTCATTCAATGTAAATATCGATTTTGTATAATATAATAAAACATTAAATTTTTGATAACATATAATAACAGAATACTGAAGAGTTATAACTTATGTAACATTATATCCAATATTTAAATGACTACATGTTATTGATGTAGATATACTAAATTAAATTCAATTCAATTATCTACATAATGTTAATATATTATAACTAATTTTACAGGAAAAACAAACTAAAAATCTACAAAATAGTTATCTATATTTAAATAATAATTGAATATTTCAAAAAATTCCACCATTTTTACTACAATATAAACTCATTGAAAATTCAATAATTTATAATATTGAATAATCAAATTTGTATGATATTCGTCCGAAAGTTTCAAACTTAGATAAAAATAAACTTCGATCATTATTACTAATGGCAAACTCCTTTCGATACGCTTCACAACAATCATTTCGGTATAATAGTAAGAAGAAATACGGAATGGATGTTTAGTTTTGCTGGTTTTATACTATTTAAACTATATTATATAAAATCTATATTCAAAAAAATTAAACCATGAAAAATTACTCTTAATAATACTAATTTGGCACAATAAGAGATTAAAAAATCAAAATAGTACCAAATTAGTTTTATCGAAGTATCACATACGATATAGCTTTGTTTTGCGGTTTCATTTTTATCATTTCAGTGCATAATAAACAATAAACATTTCTGATCTATCTTTTATAATAAATATACAACCATATAATTAAAAAACAAATAAAAGACAATATTATGTATGAGAATGTAAATATATATGAAAATATACATATAAAAGTACATATATAAATATATGCAGTTACGCAAATTGAAGTTTGCTTATTGTTGGTCGACGAATATTACTAAGTCAGTACTGACCTATGGAAATTTGCTACATAATTAATAATGTATTGAATATATCTATTATATATGTATAATTTTGACTGTATTCTTTTTATTAATATTGTTATTAATAATTTGTGTAATTAAATTCCAAAATATATTATGTGAAATCAAATAATACCAATATGTAATTTTCATGATAAAAACATACTATTTTATAAAATTTCTACAATAATATTATTAAAACTAAATTTATGATTTTTAGATTAAACGAAACTTATTCCAAAAATTATGTTTTCTATGTACACGGAGAAAAATATAATTCAAAATTTACTATAAAATAAATGAAACTGAATTTGGTGGAAACAAACTATAAATTTGTTTCACAAATTATAATAAAAAATAATAAAAAAAATGATATTTTTTTTGTTTACGCTATAGTTCAATATCAATTTTTATGCTATATTTTTTATTAATATTATTATTATTTTTATGCTATATCAAATCAAAACCTGCGAATAATAATATGCTATACAAAAATTTTGAATATATTAGAAAAGTTTTTCACTTTCAATATCAATGGTTGTTGTGGTGATGGGTTAATACGTTGAACTGAAGTTTTGAAGTCTTTCAGTTTGAATCTCTGTGTGAATCATATTTATGTATCGTATATAATTTTTATTTATTTATTTAAATATAATATACCATCTATATTGATATCCTATATAAGAATACTACATATACACTGAGAAAAATTTCCATTAAAAATTACTGTGCTAAAACAATAATTGTGTACGATGAGTGTCAACAAAGAAAAATTACATTTATAGCACAGTAAAACATACAGGGAAATCGATGCAATGTTTACAATATTTAGGAATACTTTGTTTATGTTGATGCCCATCGTGCACATTTATTGTTTTGGTACAGTAATTTTTAATGGAAATTTTTCTCAGTGTATACATTCAATTTGGTTTATTTTATAGTAAAATTTCAGTTATATTTTTCTCCGTGCAATTCAATATTTTTATAAATCAAATTTTTATAAATCATGAAAATAAAATAAAAATTAAATATTTATTAATATAATATTTGTTCTAATTACAAAAGAATAGATTAGTTAACAGTATACTTACGCATGTTTTCTTGATAGTCTATCAAACATAAAATTTCTTCCGCCGAATCTCCTAAACAATGCTTCGGGTTTCCCTAATTTCTCGCCATTTAATTCGTCAATCAATTTGGTAGGATTAGTTGCAGTAAAGTTGGAATTGGAACTAGACATGGTTTGTGTGTAGTTAGTATTAGGGGGTGGAATCAACTTATTGCAAACTGCGTTAAATATAGAACGCGAAATTGATTTAGAAGATGGTGCGGGTGGAGTCGGTGGAGGAAGTGTGATCACTTTCGCGAATGTTGCAGATATATCATTTGAACCAGGCATTTCGGATTCAACAGGGACAGGACTTGGAAAAGATTTAAGTAATAATTTAGGTATCACTTTTAGAGCGGTTTTAATTAATGATTTAGATATAGCGGTTGAATTTGGTTTAGAGGGTAATACGGGTTTAGAATTTGGTTTAGAGGGTAATACGGGTTTAGAATTTAGTTTAAAGGGTAATACGGGTTTAACCTTCGAATTATGCATTAGGGATACAGTAGGTATAGGCTTTGGATCATTTTTAATTAATAATTTAGGTATTTGTTTTATAGTAGATTTAACAAGTGATAGGGGTTTAGAAAGTATCTTCGTTTTATATGGTAATGAAGGTTTATATTTTTGTCGTTTAAACAATCCTGTAAAATAAATAAATTATTTTAATTTGATATATATAACTTTTAACTTATTAATATATTATGTTATTTTAAGATACATCATAGTATTCAGTTAATGAAATGACAATCACTTTTTATACATAACTATAAGTATAATTCAATGAAGTCTTACCTGTAAAAAAAGACCTTTTTTGAATATCCTTTTCTTCATTCGCACGATAAGTACTACACAAACCTACATTAAGAATATATTTATTAACTTTGATAATTAAATTGCGTATGATTTAACAATGCTTATTAAATTATTTACTTACATATGAATACGAGTGCCAACGTTATAATGTAAAGCTTCATTTTGGAATAGAGTAATATATTGTTCTGTCGTGTGTTAATGCTAATATAATTTATGTACTAATAATATTTTGTACTTGCGCTTGGTTTATATACTTGCAAAGTCGTATTGTGACTAATTTATAAATATGAACAATACACAATAATATGACATTCTTAATCATATTATCAATTATAAAATACTTTTTATAACACGAATGAGTTGTTTAGATTATAATTATATATTCAGTTTTTATTAAATCGAAAATATATCAAAAACACACCTAATACTGTGAATCAAACTTTAAAATTAGGAAAAATGTTTAGACTTTGTAAACAAATAATAAATTTAAATATACAATATTTACTTCTACAGATTTCAGTACAATAATTCATATAATACTCTAGTTTACACATAGGATGACAATTTTACTTTTTTCTTGATTTGGTTGACAATTCTCAAAGTTAAGATTACAGATTGTACTTCAAAATTTTCACTAACAATCACAACACTATATGTCACCAAATCCTTTTAATTATTTGTTTTTCATTACTTTTTGACTGTTTTTATAAGAATAATTTTACTATTCTACACATACTCACGCATACATATAGTATGATAAATTTCGAAATGAAAATCAAATTTATTTAATTAAATTCATTACAAATTGTCCTTTTTTTTAATATAACTTTCTAAAGCTTTTCTGTTATGAACTAATCAAATGATTTGGTTATTGAACATTGAAATATCCTAAAATTGGAGTAATAATAAATTAAATTTGCTAGACAGTAAACAAAATTTAAATTAAGTTACTTATTTTGTAACAAATATTATATAACTGTAATCTGCTATTATTGTCTAGTAATTTTTAGGTTATATCAATGTGTTAAATATTCAATCTATAGATTTCTATAAAGAACATATAACGTTTCAACAATTAAGTCATCAGTTGTTTAAAAACGTCCAAACATTAACTATTTTCTATTTCACTCCGAATTATTCTAAATTACACTAAGAGAAATACGTGATGAAAAATTACTATTTACTTTCTTAATTTGGAATCATAAGAAAAAAAGAATAATATTTACTGTTTTTTATGATTCCAAATTAAGGAAATAAATAGTAATTTTTCGTCATTTATTTCTCTTAGTGTACTATAATGTTTTATTTATATAATAATATAGATTCAATCACCGTATAATTAAATTGGAAAGAGTTAAGCTATTTTGAAAAGTTTGAATTTACCCTATGAAAAAAATCCGGGCCGGATTTCCGGAAATTAAAAACATGATTAACTAAATATTTATATATTAATATAATGTAGAAAGTAGTCAGATCCTAATCAGAAATCAAATTGTTTTTACGGATTAAAATCTGAGCCGGATTCCGGGCCGGACTCCGAGCCGGACTCCAATATCGGAATCCGAGCATGATTCCGGACCGGAATCAGGCCCGGTTTTTTTCATAGGGTAGAACCAATACATCAATTTTTATATTGTATAGTCGTCGAATATATATAGTACAATTATTAAAATGAACTTAATAATAACTTTTCATAACACTTATTCCTTCTTATTTCTTAAGTTTGGAATTAAAGGAATTAAAGTATATGCATTGAAAGGAATAAAAAGTGACTCACGATTTCAGTCAGATTTGTATTTAATATGTTTACAAGCATTAATACAATGTAGACATTTTTTGAAAATTTTAAAAGTTATAAAAAGTGATCAAATATAATTCGGTGAACCGAGAATAAATAAATTTTAACGACATTTGAATCAAATGTTTTAATATTAATTTATCACTTTTTATCTCTTTTTTTTTTTTTTTTGAAAGAAACATTAACATCTATATTTTGAAAAGATATTTTTATGTCCACAATTTGTTTGCAAAATTTATCTTTACAGTCTTTCAAACAGATCTCGTAATATAAGAATTTTGTTTATTCATGTTCACATTTTTTTGACAAAAATTTTCCATTTTATTTTTTGTGGTATAATAAAAATCATTCATTGTTATTACATCCGAATTTGTGTATAAACATAGTGATACATTGTCATTGGCTGTTTTTTTGTAGATAATAAATTTCAATTCAAATATTTTTGTATTTTTTGTTTTTTATATTGTAAAACTTTATTAAGTTTAAAATCAAAGAATTATATTCTTGTTATGTTTATTATGTTTATATATGTTTAATCACTTACACGATATTCTAAGAATGATAAGAATTTAACATTTCGATATCTCAATATTTTAATTCATATCGCAGATCATACCCTCCCTTCATTTTATAATCTGTTATTAAAAGAATATTACGAAAAGAGTATATTAATATTATTTAATTAGATTATTGATATTTATATTCTTTATAGTTATAAAAATGGGCGCCAATTTATTTAAAAATGTTGATATTTTTATACTGTTAAATTTGAATAAATCAGATTGTATAATCTATTGTAGTAAGAATAATTGTAAACTATATAGTAATGACACGTAAAAAATACAAAACGTATGTTCTTTTTAAAATAAGTTGTATTTTATAATTTTATCTATTGATATAATAAATTAAAAATAAAATACTTTACTTATTTTTTTTTACTTTATAGAAAATAAACATATCAAAAATGTAAAAATTATATGTTCCTTTAAATATTATTTCTAAAGTTTTCGTTTTGTCTACAAATATATGGTACAAAAATATTCAATTTTAATTTCCCGAAAAGGAAACTTTCGGCATGAGACAATGATAGTTCAATTTTTTTCCGCTGCGATAGGCATGTAAAATTCATAATAAATAAAATATACTTCGCTCTTTCGCGTAAAGTTGAGTAATAAATGGAACTATCCGTTTCTCTGACCGAAATCGAAATTTTCAGTTCGTTACATTCATGCGTGTACAAAACATTTCACAGGCGTCAGGGGTAGAGTGGCACTGTCATATAATTATATATAGTCTTGTAAACCGGTGCTTAATGGGATCCGCCACTTTGGTGCTCCCTAACTATGGGTATACAAACTTATTTTGGCGGAGCAAATATGGCGGAGCACATCGGGTGGCCTTCGACCACTCTCACGAAAGGATGCAAGGGAGCTGTTCCCCATCACCCCCCCCCTCCCCCCCACCCCCCCCCCCCACGCCACACTACCTCCCCACTCCCCACTCCCCCCAACCCACACCACCTCCAATCCACCCACCCTCTACACCACCCCCCCCACACCACTTCTCCTCCCTACTCCACCCACCCCACCTCCCTCCCACACAGACACCCTCTCAACAC
>JABFQC010005677.1:0-11421 GCA_022817085.1 Psilanteris sp. ZL-2020 | reverse complement strand
GATTTACTGCACACGTCTTTGTTTATTTCGTGTGTTTCCTTTTTTAATTTGTTCGAAAACATTACACGCAGAGAAAAAATAGTATTTAGTAAATTTAACTGGGTTTTCAGTAATGTATAGCCATGACTGAAAATTATTAGTTGGTCCAACTGAAAAGATTAGATATTTTTATAGAATATGGCAGCCAATTATAATACTTGAATTAACAAACTTAGTCAATTTTACTGAATATTTCAATTGTTTCAGTTAAAAATGTTAGCTTTGGCTGCATTACAACTTAAAATTATAGTTATTTTAACCAAAACTGAATCTCACAGTTAATTTAACTGAATTTCACAGTTATGATACTGTTAACTAAATTTTTCAGTAGACTTTACTAAGTAATTTTTTCTCAGTGTATAATTTTATGTCAAATAGATTATTTCTAAGGATTTTGTTTAAAAATAAAGTGAATAAAAATTACTGATAAAAGCATATATATATATTTATTTAAAGCTACATTTCGTTTAATTCAAGAATATATTTTTATGTTACAACAATGAAATAAGATATACAATGTAGCATATCAGAAACTTTGTAAAATTTTGTTTAAAATAATTTAATATTTAATATAATATTTGACAAAACGAAACAATGTTTTTGCGTATTTTTAAAACTTGTTATGTTTATTAAACTGCTTTTTGACAACTGTTAAAATATTAAAAAAAACTTTATAAAAGATTTATTTTGATATGAATATATAAATAAACTATTTTAGTATTGTGAGACAAATACATTTTCCAAAAATATTTTTAAAATAGTCTACACAGTTTCATATTTACTTAAGCATTCTTTCACCGGTGCTTTTATCTTATAATGAAAATATTGTATTTAATACAAAATGTGTAGTACATTCTTCATAACACATTCAATTTGCAGCTATTTCACTGACATTCAGTAAAATACTTTCTTACTACAATTTCATTATTTGAAATTTAATATTTTTTAAAATATTTCTGATTACCACTTATAAAATAAAAAGTATCGAACTTGAAAATGTATACATACGAAACCAGTTGTTAACTGTTTTTTTTTAAATTTATTTTGTTAATAATAATATATATATTATAACTTAACTTTTTCATCAATCTACTGATTGATCAAGAAAATTATCAAAATACCTCACAGAATATACATTTTATTTTAGTATTCAATTATAAGTATATATTCAATACATAAACATTACTCAGTATTTAATGACATCTTATATTGTTAACATTTTTTATTAAACTAAAAGATATCGACAAACTTATATCAAAACATATTAAATTATAAAACAGTAAATTTATAAGATTACAATGACTAACTCATCAATTGCTTTACGATTTGAAAAAATATAATGATTTTTCTTGAAAGTGTGGATTAAACTAGCCAAAAGCGATTAAGGTCATATATGATTATTCATTTAGATTCCGACAATTATCCTATAATAGTAAAATACTGTATAAATTGATTTTCAATTTGAACTTCTTCCAATCAACATATACCGTAACTATATCATTTATGTAAATATAAATATGTACTAAGGCATTAACATTTACAACATAATTCGTACTGGTAACGATTCAAATCCGAAACTCTATCTCTTTCTTAAAACAAAAACTGATTTATTATAACATTTACTGTATATTCGTATATAAATCTGACTGATTTAAGAATGCGACTGACCAAAAACAATTCTGAATAAATATAATAACATAATTGTTGAAACAAGTTTAATCAGCGCGACGGTTGTTTAGTGGTGCTAAAGTTCTACACTATTTGAAGCTAATATAGCCGACAACAATTGTAATTATTTATTCTAATTACATCTACACTGCCTGTGATTATTGGAGATCAATAGCTTACATTATTGAAGCAGTTGTACTTTACTAGTTAACACGTTTGAAACTGTTGAAAGTGTGTGCTAGTGCAGTCGACTTGTTCAACGACTGTTAATTAACAACGACCGTCCTTTTCTAAATAAAAAAGACACGAACAAAACGAGTTTAATACAATCAAATCAAGTTGTTTTATTATTTGGCACGGAGATTGAAAATTCGTCGTTCACTACGGACCATTACTGTATTCTTTTGCAATTTAATAAAAAATAATTTCGGCTTAAGAGTATATAGTTTTTGGAAATGAAACAACCAATTTCTTATTTCGCCGGAATTTTTGCTCTTCAACGAATCCACCTCTCACGGCAGTTACAAATTCGATTACTTTATTTGACAGGTTTAGTAGCGAAGATATATTATATGTATATATATGCATTCGTACATTATATTTATTCATCGATTGGTAATTCATGCAAATACTGTAACAAGCAAATCATAAGTTAAACTGGAAAAAGCAAAGCCATGTGCGCATAAGCATTTGTTGTTATTGTCCACTAAACGTGTGTTAAATTTTCACTTGCGGAAGTACATATTGATAAGTGTGAAAGTAATTGTATTTACATTTGCAAAATGTGCACACAAAATAGACACACATTGATATTTTTGGATAAGAACATTGGTTCTCGCGATACGATGTGCAAATCGCACATAGAAAGCAGCTTTGATGACGTACTAAGGCATGTAACTATTGCACCTGTACCCGACAGGCGATAATGCCAAATCTCTCTTGGCAACTGGATGAGACTGAATCTGGACGATGCGCTCCGTCGCATTTAGACGCGTGTTACTGACCGACGCTAAATGCACGGATTATAGATTTTGCAGACTGTTGCCGTGAATAATAACGTCCTGTGGTTATTTATTCCGGTAAATCAAGATGAAAATGCATAATTTCAATTTCAAGAAGGGATTCGATCTTAAGCGATTGTTTTTTGTAACAAAAGTTGTATCGAAGGAGAAACCGTTGAAGATAATTGTAAAAAATAAAAGATATTCAAACGAGTAAAGTAATACCGTGTGTTTAATATCAAAATATCGAACGTTTACTATGAATCTAATATTTAAAAGCATACTATCCGAATCAAGTTCGATGTGCCTATATAAAAATATTTTTAATAGCGTTTGTTTATTCAACGCGTAATATTATATTACAGTTATTTCTCTTTATAACCATACATAT
Organism: Psilanteris sp. ZL-2020; assembly: GCA_022817085.1. Classification (NCBI taxonomy): domain Eukaryota; kingdom Metazoa; phylum Arthropoda; class Insecta; order Hymenoptera; family Scelionidae; genus Psilanteris; species Psilanteris sp. ZL-2020. The sequence goes on along the minus strand of JABFQC010005677.1, from coordinate 8,322 downwards.
AATACCAACACCGAATGAATAACAATTATGTTTTCATTTAATTTCTGCATCCTTCCCTCAATAAAACGTTTCTTTTTGTATAACATTGATAGTTATTTATGTATTTACGCGTATTATTATTTGAATTTGTCACATTTGTCCGAAAAACGTATTTAACAGATTATTTTTATGATAAAATATAATATATGTCGTTAAATATACAGTTTCGGAGAGAACGGAAAGAAGGGAAACATATGAGAATAATTTTTCCCACGAGATATACGGTGCTCTTAATATTTTCTAGTCCTGACAAGACCCAATGGGACGAGGACTATGCTCTCGCCCCGAAAAACACTCGTGTCTCGGCATGTTATGAGAGAGACAAAACATAGTCCAAGGATATTCCATTATCAGTACATGAATAATATATGGACATCGTGCGCGTTACTCTGATGTTCACTTTTCCACTTGAATTATTATTACGAATATACATTTGTATAGCTCTTTTGCTTCAAAACATATTTATCTTGCAATTTTTAATAAATAACATTCGTATAATCTTTAACGCAAATGAAATTAAACAACCGATTTAACTTTAAATAAATAATTTGTTTATCGGAATTATGCAAAACGCCTTACGTACGTTATATATTGGCATATATTCGCAACGTATAGATATACGTGTTTTATAAATCGATGAAAATGTATGCGTGCATATATTATCGAAAAATATACGATGCGAGCTATATTAATTATATTTTATCATTTCAATTTAATAACACATTGCTTGCGTATGATGAAAATGTAGAACTTGATATCGGTTCACTTATTTCGGATTCACGTATTGATCGAGCTAAACAGATCGGATGTCAGATTGAATAGAGTAATTAGTACATGTCTCATTATACTAACCACTATTAATACCGTTACTATTATTTGGCATACAGTGTGGACGCGCTCAAGTAATGCTAATCGATCTGAATTTTCATGAATCGGGTTCGTACTATCGAGTCCACTTGCCTACTTGTTGGCGTAGGATTTGATTTACAATGCTGCTACGGCGAGAAAGTCAATAACGTCATACATCTTCGTTATTTATCTAGCACAATGTCATGATTTTGTTCAAATAATCATAATACAAAGAACGCATTGTGCGCACGGCGAAATTATTATGGAATTATTGTGTAATTAGAAAATAACGTACCTTCGTAGCTTTAGCGGATTTTCAGTAGATAATTTATAATTTAGTCAGACGTTTTCTTTCAATGGGTGTTAGGTACATTTTTGAAACAAAAATTAGACGTAGATTTTGTTTAATATCCAGGATTAGATTTATTACATACCGTTAATTATGGTGTGAATAATATTGTCTAATTTGTAATTAAACAACGTTCCTAATCATAATTTTATTTGTTTGCTGTAAATATCGATATTATAATTACCAATTAAACTTAGCTCATTAATATATAAATAATAACTTACGGCGAATAAAATAAATATTCATTTTTGCGACATGAAAGCTGCTTTCGTTTTAAAAGTTTAGGAAGTGCTAATTTATACAAGCGAACAAAATATTTTTATAATTAGTATTTATTTATTTTGATATTTTACAAAAAAATTTAACGTAAAAATGATTTACGATTAATACGCGCGAGTTATTAAAGTTTAACTTATAAATTGCATATTACTCGATACAATTAATTCTATAACTTTTAATAAGTTTCATTCATCTATTTACATTTAAGAAGAATTGTTCGTTCATCGAATTTTTATCTAATTACCACTGCATAATGATTAATCCGAAAACTTGATAAAGCTCCAATCAATATGTCTGATGTTCTTGATCAGTTCATAATTAGATAATCTGTTTTAACTTTAGTCAGATTGAATTTTGCTTGGAATTGAATACGAATATCAGTTAGTCCTTTAAATTACTTCACGTAAATTCAGATTAATTAATATAAAATATAATTTATACAGTTGTATAAACTAAGTTGTCATTCGTCGCCTGGTGCAAAATAAATAACAATTAACAATGTTGGATGATTAAGGCACATTAAACAAAAATTCATCACAACTAAGCAATTAATCAAAACTTATTGAGACCGTAATATCATCATCTGGTTAAAGTCATATCTAACACCATTATCAGTTCTTGAACTTGAGCTTATTTAGTAATTAGGGAAGTACGTTTCGCATTAGGTATCAACATCTTTCAACTCCTATACCAGATATTATTTAATTACCATACCTTTGATTAAATTTTAACTTCTTCCTAAGATTACGGCGTGTAAAATATAATTTGAAAAATAGTCTGACCTAAAATCTTTTGTTCCAATAGATTTGTTTGCGACACTCCATATTAATGCACGTACTTTTTAATGTAACGTGGATCTTTAGAAGAGGAATTAAAATTTTGTGAACCAATAAAATGAGATCTTATAATTATTCAATCAATTAGTAAAAATAGTAAATTAATCAATGAGCATTACAAAATTTTACGCTAAATTAGTCAATGTTTTAAATAGACTGGAAAGGATAATGACACATTGAGAAAAAATTACTTAGTAAGATCTACTGAAAAGTTTAGTTATACTAGCATCATAACTATAAATTCAATTAAATTACTCTGAGATTCAGTTTCGATTAAAGTCTCTATAATTTTAAGTTCTAATGCGGTCAAAACTAACATTTTTAACTGAAACAATTGAAATATCCAGTAAAACTGACGGAATTTGTTAATTCAAGTGATGCCAATTAGTTGCCATGTTCTATGAAAATATCTAATCTTTTAGTTGGACTAACTGATTTTGTTTCAGTTATGGCCTACTTTACTGAAAAAGCAGTTAAATTTACTAAATATACTATTTTTTTCTCTCAGTGCAAATTTTAGCAGGAATGGAAATACAAAAATACTACTAATAATAATAAAAACATTAATTAAATGTACACGTCAAAATGATGAATCCAAGATCCGTACAGCAATTGCCGCTTAATATTAGGTATTTCACGGGTCTGAAAATAGCTCCACGTGAAAGCAATTTTGATTGATTTCATACGAATAATATTTTATTCAAACTTAAATTCGATCATTTAAACTAGCTTAAAATCAGAGACGATAGTTATATAGCAAAAATGCAAATCATATGCTAAAAAGGAACCTGATTCAGCTCTGGTCCCTTTAAGCTTTGTTTTCCACAGCACATATCTCTATCTTTATTCAAACTCAGCATACTGCCTGATTATAAAAAAATTATAACCCAACAACATAACATTACTTAAACTCACCCCACACTTTGGCAATAAATAACTGATATCAAACAATAATTCATATCAATAACTGATTTATTTACGTTTTCTTTCTATTATAATTATAATCAATTTGCCATTTTAAAAAATCACACAATAACTGTTAGACTAGATTCGATCAGACTTGGTCATCCGGATTACTCATTTTAATTTATGAAATAATATATATACACCAATTAAAAGACTTAAGGACTTAGTCGTGGTTCATGCAATTTGAGGATATCTTCGATGGGTATGGCCTGATTAGGATCTATCTACCGGGTCGCGCGATACCAACGTCGTGACGGCGCATCGGCGTGTTCGTCCTCTGTTTGTGTCATACCTGGATATCGTTGATGCTCCAGTGTTTTTCCCTCTTGGGCATAATGGTGACTATGAAGGACCGTGGCGTCGCTAGTAGCGTGCGCCGTCATGATTCTTAGCGATAGTACTAAGCCAGATTGACTTCGCTCGGAGGGCAAATTCGTCACTTCCAGGTCGCTTGGCGTCAGACTCGTCGCCGACGCCAAAAGCCGCCGCGTTTCGGCGTCGAATACTTGCAGAACGTAGGTCGCACTTTTGGCGTCCACGTAATCGCTCTCGGCACAGCTCACCTTCACGCTCGTACGACTTTCCTCCAATATCGTGCAGTTCTCTGGCGACGGAGGTCGGTTCAGCTTGTCACCTGCTGTATCATCGGGAGCTTTGTGTCTAGTTTTCTAATATGATGTTTGGCAGAATTTTTCGGATTTTACATACATTTCACATTACTCGAGTCAATAACTTTTGATTCATTTAAACAAACCTCGTGACTGCAATTTCAGCCGTCCGTTATTGGGGTGTTGTAATTTCATTGCAATCATATCTTGGGACATATTTTTAATTCAGAAATGAGATTAAACATTCACGTACTCTGTAAATTTGAATCAGTAAAAATCACTGAAAATCAGTTAATATTCACTGAAAATCAGCTAATATTCACTGTTTAAGCAGTTATAAGTATACCAGTGGTATACTTATAACTGATTCAAATTTAGAGAGTACATAAAAGATAAACCGCGGAACCGATTTATTGAATTATTGAATAATCGAAGTGAATTATTGAAATAATTTTAAAAATAAATAGTATAATTATTGAGACGAAATTTATTATACCGCGGGTATAATAAATTTAGTATATCGATTGTTATTGTATTATTAAATGTCACGTCTTAATTGAACAAATGAGTAAATTTTATTAACATTTGTAGCAAAACAATTCGATATATGATTAATTTTTTAATCTATAATTGCGATAATTAAGTAACAATTGAAATATATTTGGTATTAATAAATATAATTAGAGAGAACTGTTTAAATAATTTGCTGGTAATTAAACCCTTTGTTTGAAATTGTTACTTCAGCCGATTGCAATGGGTACAGAACTTAAATGTTTGTTAAAGGATTTTAAATAACGCGATACGGATGTATTTGCTTTGATATATTTGTTTTCTGAACCAAAACTCGTGTGTATTTTTGATTCGAGACAAATTATTTTTTTTAACTCGAGTAACGAATACAATTATAATGTAAATTTTCTGCGATAGGTAAATAATACGTAACTTTGTATTGCGTATATGTAAAAATTGATTGAAAAAACTAATAAGAAGATCCAGCATGTCATGATTGAAAACAGTCGATAATTTGCATTAATATATATATATACACATTTATATCAAGTAAAGAAAGTTTGTAGATTTTCAGTGATGCATTTATACGGTTTCTTAAAGTAACATTTGGGAGGATATTTTAAAAATGTATAAACTATAAAAAAAAAGTGTTTGCTAACGGTCGTTTCATTCAAATTTATGGTTAACGCTAACATGATTAGACACTTAAATTACTTCGTTGTTCTCACGCGTCAAGAGAAATTTTATTAATTATGCAGATGACTTTAGCAGCAATATGTATTTCTAATATGCATAACGTCGAAAATGGTTAGGCATATTTGCCACGCTAATAACGACAGGTAACTTTAACTCAACCGACGCTTTACATTTTTTTCAGCATGATAAATGGTAAATATTATGCGAGTGATATGAAGCAAAAATATAATTCAAAAATGTATTTAGATATAAACCAGCACGCAAAATATAATGCGTGTAAAAATATTAATTAATTTACTTGAATAATTGTTTTTTGAATTATGTAAATAAAAATGGAATTAATTGTTGTACTCGCATAATTAGGAAATGAAAACGTTATTTCAAGTAATTAAAAACCATTTTGAATCATAATTTAAACTTATACCGTAATACAAATAACGTTTCATATTATTTTAGCGAATTATTGTTCTTGAAAACTTTTAGATATTACACACAACATTATTTATGAATCCCTTTTTTCATTATTTTTATATAACTAAATGTAGAACTTTCATTAGTTAAATCATAACACGCAGAGAAATATTTTCATACAACGTAAACTATTTTATTATACGAAATAGAGAAATATCATATTTCTTTGAAGCATTATTTTTAAGTTTTTATTCAATATCTAAATTAAAAACATTTTTCTTCTATGGCGGCTATTTATTATTCTCGAGAAAAGCATAACTCTTAATAACTTCGAACTTATTTTTAACATTTTCATGAAGATTATTCTTTAATATGATTCGCAACAAAATTGCTATATTTAACGTTAAAGAATGTAATATTCCCCTTAAAGTGTAACTAATATAAGAACACGTACGTTCGTTTCTATTACTCATTAAAATTCTAGTTGTGATATACGGCTTAAGGACCGTCATCCGAAACACGAAATAATTTGACGCAAACTATTAGTTATCATTTTATAAATATTTTATCGCGCAAATTGTTACTTTTTCATTTGAAGGAAAATAATCTGTTAAAAGGGATTACGCTGAGCCGGATGTCCGTATGTTACGCGAAGGAATAAAACGAGAACAAATGTGGCGTTTATAGAGATTTGAGCATAGCACGAGCGACTAATTTGTACCGCTGTCCCTCCAAGGAAAGCCGCTGTTGATGATTATTGACATTTGTTTTTCAATGTAATTCGTAGCACTACATTATTTTAAATTGCTAATAACAACATTTCATGTTTCATGACAAAACATATGTATAACAAATAAAATGAATTGCGATTTTATAGAGAGATAAATCAAGTGAAAAGATTTCTCTAAAAAATTAAAAAAAAAAAATGAAATCGCGTACATCTGTGCAAAATGATTAAATCGTATTAATAATATCAAACATCGAACCATTTTTTAATGACAAAAAATGGCGGGAAAAAATGAATGATTCATGCCAATTGTATCCCAAACGCATTCATAATAACACATGGCAATAAAAAAAAAATAAAAAAATATACAACAAACTTGTCGGTTCGTCAAAAATGTGACTGTAATATCTGTAAATAATCGTACAAAGTTAAACGCGCTCGCTACTCCCTGTGGCTTTCTGCTTTTCAATAAATATTCAAGATTATCGTGGTGTATGGTATATCGCGCCTCAGGGAGTCTTTCGATTCGAGCTGATAATGTTTGCTCATCAGAAGACACCGATCGCGAGATCGATATAAGGTTTATCGAACGCAAAAAATTAAAAAATAAATATTAAACGAGAAACTAAGGGAGGGAAGTGCAACAAAAGCGCTTGTTTTAATAATCCGGGCGAATTAAATGATTTGTCCGTGATCTGTTTTCAGTAACAAACGTGTTATAATTGGATTCGTGGCAACTCAGCTGATCAAATCAACGAATTTAAGATCACTTCTAAGTGATAAGCTTTCGGAATTTATTGTTCGTCGGGACAAAAAATAAATTGGAAATTATCTCTTGGGAAGTATCTTGGTAAAATAAAGGAAGGATACAAAAATAATAGTTGGAGATAAAAAAAAAGGAAAATAGGATAATGAAAAGAATAAAGAAGTGGAAGAAGAAAAAAAAAAGAGACAGAGTGTTATTCAGTCAATGTTAATAGGGAACGGTGTTTTGGCAATGCGCTGGTGGGATGGAATTGAAAGTGTCAAGCAACGTTGAACTGTGAGACCAAAGAAATGTTCTAGGATGCAAGGCGGTGCTGCGTAGCAGTCAAACAGTGCTCGAGTAAAATGAAACGCCAATAAAGCCTATTGAAAGTGCATCATAAATGTGCTGTATATGTGATAGAATGTGTTAAATATATACGTAACAACAAATTTATAACATTTCAAGGACCGATGTGAAAACGCAAACAGTAACACATGTGTATCCATGTATACACACACATATATATATATAGACACAAACGTTATATATATACGTTATGCAGTGAACGCAAAGCATGGATAAATCATATGCCATGTGAATGTGATTCGAGTCATCGTGTTAGCAACTAATTATTAATGTACGGTGATAGGTGGTTTTTAATTTCGTTTCTGTTGGTTTGGCACTTACCGGTTCGTCTTTCTGGCAAATTTAGCGTAGTTGCACGAATTCGGACCGGCTCGCTCCGTCCTTTGGAATTGCTCGAAAATACGATTATTTGATACGTTGTGCCTGGTTCGAGGTCTCCGATCAGGAACGATGGCGATTTATTGGTCTGATTATGAATCAACGACCCCGCCTTCATGGTACTAGAACTTGACTCAGTTTCCACTTCCACGGTAAACCTTTGCGGCAAGCCACCGTTGAAGCTTTCCAAGCATTCCACTTGTAACGAGTCCGTGGTTTGGTTGAAGACTGTGCAATTGTGCGGCGTATCAGGACGTCCTGAGCACAATAACGCCGTCGTGTATACTTTATAGTGTTTTTTTTTTTTTTTTTTTTTTTTGGTTTTTTTTTTTTTTTTTTTTTTTTTTTTTTTTTTTTTTTTTTATTTTTTTTTATTTTTTTTTTTTTTATTTTCTTTCTTTCTTTTTTTTTTTAATTTTTTTTTTATTTAAAAAACTCTCCCCCCGTGTTTATTTTTTTTTTCCAACTTTTTTTTAACAGGTATTTTTTGGGGTGTTTTTTTTATTTTTGTTTTTTTTTTTTATTTTTTTTTTTTGATCTCGCCCGTTTCTCTTTTACAC
>JABFQC010005676.1:0-11421 GCA_022817085.1 Psilanteris sp. ZL-2020 | reverse complement strand
ACTTGATACTAAGTCATATTTGAATATATCATCATTTCAATAAAACATATTTAAGTATTAAATATAATAATATATTTAAATAATATGAAAAACATAGTTTCATTTTTTATTAAGTTTAATTAACAGTTATTTGAAGTGTAAATATAAAAAATTATATTAAAATCATTGAATTGCGTAGAAATATTGTAAATTTTTCTTCATATATTAAAATGAGAAATAATGAACGAATCGTTATGTAGTCAAAATAATACATTATTTGTAAAAAGAGATGAATGATTAGTGAATAAATTAAAAATATGATCTAATCTAACACATAGACGGACAGGTACGTTATAATTTCTCATTACAACTTACGACACTTTAATATAATTTATTTATAATATTGCAAAATTTTCTATAATTAAATAGATATATAAAATTAGACTAATATATGTTTAAACGATAATTATTACAAATAGATGTGTAGTATAAAATTTAATATAATTTAAACAAATGTGTATTTAAAGCATATAATTGCTTCTAAGAAAAATAATTAGAAATTAGCCACAATTAATAATTTAATATTTATAATTTAATAAGAAGTATCAAATAGAGAATACTATTCATAGATACATACAAATATACAAATATTAATAGTATATTAATAGTAGTAAGTTTAAGCAATTGAACTTAAGCATAAAATTATATGTTTCAAAAAAGAAACATTTTTATTAATGAAATGTATTATCCAGAAGAGAGTAATAAAGCTAATTTAATAAATAATTATTATTGTTAAGGGATAGTTATATATATCAAAATAAGATAAATATATTTATATATAATGCATCTATAAAACATTGTGAATGATATTCTGAATCCAACGTGAAAGACAATGCACCGTATATATAAATTTGTAAATAATATACGTTTAAAAGAACATAGTATTTTCGCTTAAACGTATATAATTAACATTTAACATGTATATATACACTGAAAAAAATAATATTACAAATTTTACCAAACTAAATAATAAAAGGAGGAAAAGTGAGTAAAAATGTAAATAAACATTACACAAAATCATGGTATTCACTAATTATTTGGTAATATATGACATATTTTAAGAATTTTCTGACCGTAATTTATCATATTATTTACATTTTTGCCTATTTTTCCTACTTTTATTATCTAGATTGATAAAATTTGTAAGATTTTTTTTTTATGTATCAGAAGTTTCCAACGTTTATTTTCACACAAAAAAGTAAATAAACGTGAAAAATTATGTAAGAAATAAAAATCAATTAATTAGAAAATAATTCAGATTACAACAGATCAAAATAGATTTTCTGGTAGTAATTTTAGGCAAATTAATTGAATAAAATTCTCCTTTCCTATTATATTCTATTATAAAATTACATTATTTACGTGTGTTTACTTTTTCGTGTGACAATACACGTTGGAAACTTCTGATACATTTTTTTTTCAGTGTAACATGTATATAATTAAAAATATATATATTATCAATAAAGTTTAATACTAATAATAATAAACTGTTAAAAAAAAGTTCTTTAACTGACATTAATACACATGATTACTTTTTGTAATAAATCGCAAAATAATTTATGATAATTATTTAAAACTTACTTTCAGGAATACTTAAATAATAATATTGTATAAAAGTCTATAAAGAATAACAAAAAATATCAAAATAAGAAACCTGTTTGCGAATCCAACTTTTAAACAATATTAACAAGCAGAAAATACGTTAAACAAAGGTGACTTATCAATCCGCCAAGTTCTCTTAATAAAAAACATCGTAATAATAATCAACAAACATTTATATTATTGTTCTACAATGTAGGAAGAGTATTAAAAAGTTGAATAAGAAAGTTCGCCGGCCGACTTTTCTTTGCTCGCACTTGAATAGCGAGTACCTTATATCATCTTCGTCTCTCTTATTACAGGGATCATTGGAAAAATCTTAAGTTGAGAACTAGCTCACAGCACAATTTGCGCAGTAAAGAAGGGCGTTGAGAGTCGTTAATGGAACGTTTATTTCATCCGATGAACAAAAGAAGTTTGTCAATTGATGGGTGGGGGATTGTCCGATACTTTCTTTCCAAATACTATGAACAAACATTAAGAACAATTTCCGAAGAATAATTGATTGGCATCGCAATTTATGACGTTACGAGTCATCGTGATCTTTTGGAGAATGGCATTAATATAAGTTTACCGACTTGTAGGTTAGTCGAGCGACTTGATTCGCGGTTTCGACCTGGACCCAATGGGGCTCTTGTGGCTCATTTACCTTTGACGCAATCGTTGTTCTACTTTGTTCGCTCTCTCCTACGCGTATTCTGTCGACTCTGCAAAATGATATTTCCCCGAAGAATGATACATATATAAATAGTGCAGAATTACATGTTTTTTACCGGATATCTCCATTAAGGGTAGATATACTTTAGGTGCATTTTAATCAACTGACGAAAGTAATAAACTAGATAATGAAAAGTCCAACATCTTACAGAAATCACAACTGTAGTTATTATATTTCAATAAAATTTACTAAAAACGGATCGATAAAATATATTTTACTTGTTAACTCATCTAAATGGAATTCAGTATAATTTCCTACTATATGGTTAGTTTTCATTCTATAATAGTCAATTTTATAACATGCAAATTTAATATTATTTTATAATGTATGTAAAAAAGAGGATAAGCAATTTGAGATGTTATAAAATAATTATTCTCAAGTACAAAATAAAATATCTGTAATCATTAAAATATTGGTAAATCTGAAGGGGAGGGTATTGCAGCTTAAATTTGTGTACATATTTTGAACCTTCAACCTTCAAGAAGATAGATTACTCGAACGTAAGATGTTCTAATATACACCAATTTACATGCTTATTTATATATAGTAGTCAATTTGTAAAATATGATATTTTTAGCAAAATTCAATACAGTAAATAATTACCAAATATAATTATAATAAACATATAAATAAAGCGATTTTTCTATTTAACGGATATTAGAAAACATTAAATTACAATCAGAACTATTTGTTTTATTAATTTTGCTGTGTCATTTATAATTATAACTATTTATACTAAAATAGAACTAACTAAAAAATAGAAAAATCATAGGAGTTAAAAATGTGAAAACGTATTATAATGTTTTTTTTCATGTTTTATAAATAAAAATGTAATTAATATATAAATTGTATAGAAAATCGAACGACTTGTTACAATTTTTGCCTTAAATAGATTCATTTATTTTTGTTATAAAAATTAATTGACGTCATTAACATATTTAATTATTTATATCTAATGTGTGATATATACATACGAGAAAATGCGAAAATTCACGACTGCTTTGTATGTAATGCAATGACAATCACTGACCAAAAGTGGTTGTAGTACATTCGATGTGTATAAAAAAAAGAATGATAGAACACGGAGAGAAATATCTGACTGTAACTGCGTAAAATGTTTTCCTTTTTTTGTTTGGAACTTTTCTATCCAAAATAGTAATTAATTTCGCGCTAAATTTTCATGAAATGAACCTTAATAAGCATAACATATGTTATACGAAATAAGCATCAAAAAGCGTGTTCTAATGCCAAAAATGGATTGTAGCCACGCGAATATTGTTATGGCTTAAGCTTTGATTGCACGCATCCCTTACTATTTTAACGTGAGTGTTCTGAAATATTGGTAAGAAAGAATATCATGCTTTTATTGCTTATGACGCTGCAATTTTTGCGCCAAATTCAAACTAAATTAGTAGTTATTTAACAAGCTATTATAGAATGATGTTATATCGTGCTCAATGAATATATTATATATATATATATATTAATATATTTAATATATTAAAATTAAATCTAAAAACATTTTATAATAATAATAACTTGAAATTTGAATAATAATTATATGCTAATAATTGAAAAACTGTACAATACACGGAGAAAAATATAATTTAAAAGAACCTGACTGGATGAAACAAATTTCTAATTGGTCTTACAATTTATAGTAAAAATTTAATATAAACAAGAAAGCAAATATTATTATGCCATAAATTTTTTACCATAAATTATCATTATATGGAAATTTCACGCTGATAGGAGTAGGGTTTGTATATAGATCAGGCCGACCTTACAAGACATTCAGATCAGTGCTGCCAGATTCTACTACTACACACCGACGCTCTAACTGTCGATAAATTACAAATATAATTTCATTTTATATATTTGATATCTCATAATAGCATTGAGCATCCCAGCTTCTCTGACGTCAAGCGGTTCTACGTGACGAGAGAATCGCGAAGCCGTTAAAAGTAAACGCTGCGCATGTGCGTGGTCGTTGTCGCCGAACGCCGCGATCCACGTTCGGCACCCGAACAAGAGCCGAATGAGGAACACACCGATAAAGCGTCGGTGTGTAGTAGTGGAATCTGGCAGCACTGATTCAGATGAGTTTTTTTGACGGTCAACAAATACAGATGGTGAAAGTGTCGTTTCGACCGATCATATGAATTAGTATTATCATTATCCATATTACCATTATTATGTGTATTATACATATTATAGGAATATGATATGATGAATGTATAAACAATTAAATAAAATTTAAATATAAATTAAAAGATACTATTCTGAAGAACATAAATTTTAATATTATTTAAATATTTAAATTTATGAAAAATTTATTTTCAAATAAAAATCATATAATTTGCAAAAATTATAAAACGTTATACGAAACTTATCTTATTAATTTGATTTAATTTTATTAAATAAGATTATTTTTAATCAACATAAGAAATATAAATAATAAAATTAAATTTTAATTATTTTTAAATAAATTTTTAAAACTCAAATATTGAAATGTACTAATTGCAATCAACATAATGGAATAAGGGAGTAAGATATTGATTAACGACAAGTTAGAATGAGCATATTATTATTAAATTGCATGTGTTGGCAATTTTATATACAAAATATAAACTTGTCAATAAAATTAACAAAAACAATTATTAAGAATAAATACATATACAGTTAATGTTCCATTCTGAACAAATTTATAGATGTTAAATAGTTTAAGGAACTCAAGCAACTCCGATATCACCGGTCGGAACGAGACTTTTCCCTCTAGCGGATTTTTAGACTCAGCATTTCAGCTAAAACTAGTATTACTATAAGGCATGCAGGATGGGCCTGATATAGATAAACATCTGACTCGGTACTAGTGAAACGTTCACTAAACTCCCGCCCGTCGAACGTCAGCAATTTGAACGTAATCCAACATTCAGAAATGGTGTCCAGAAGATTTTGGAACCTATAAGATGTTGAGAGTAGCGCAATTGAATATGCGTCGTGCTCAGAACGTCACATATGAAATCAAGGCAGCGGTCGGTCTTATGGCCATTGATGTACTGATGACGCAGGAGCGTATACCTTTTTTTTTTAGAGGATCAGTTCCTGGCTTCGGTATTCGAACAATAATTGCCAATAGCCATAATGATGAAGAAGATGAGAGTCAGTCTATGGCGGCGATCGCAGCTTTGAACGCTAACTTGGCTGCAATTCATCTCACCGACATTAGCAATGGCCACAGTGTATGTGTCGAACTAACATCCGCCCTTGGAGAATTTTATCTCGTAAGCATCTATTTCCATTGTCGACTTAAACTAGAGGTTGGTCTTGGTCAACTGGACAATGTTCTGACTGAGAAGTAAAAGAGTCCTTATCGCCGCCGTATTGAACGCACGATCTCCCCTATGGGATGACAAGGTGCGGAATACCGACGGTCAAAAGTTAGAGGACTTCATCGCTCAACACAATCTGCAGATTTTGAATGCTAACATAGTCTGCCAGCTATCGAAAGCGCCAACGGTGTATCCTGGATCGAAGTCACCTTGGTCACTCTCCAGATGGTGCCGCTTGTTGGTCGATGATCCGTTTATCCTGGTATGACAACCAGTGACCGTAACATTAGCATCACGGACTTGATGCGCCACGATGAAGTTCCCAATGTAGATAACCGTAACCCTTAAAGCCTAGAGAGGTTTATCCTCTCGAAAGCCAACTGAGAGATATTTTAGGAGTGCCTATCGAACGCTAACAATGCACTTTCGAACAATATTGAACAATCAAGGGCTATAGAACATCTGGTGGAAGAAGTGACAAATGTGTCAACCAGATGTAATCCCTCGTAAAGTATGCAGATTCAAATCTGTTCCCTGGTGGACTCCGGAGCTACTCCTCCTAAAGCGATTGTTATGTGCAAAGCTGGCTGGACTTTGTGACCGAAATCGGAAACAAGTCTCCGTGGAGCACCTCAAAGAGAAGGTGCAAGATGATACAGAGGAGCAAATAGTAATACGACATACCTCTATAGAGAGGTTTCGGTGGCGAAGAATGTCACCCTTTTTACAATGCACAAACTGCAACGCGCAATATTACGTCAGAAAAACCGTAAATGCCCATGACTGGATATTGTGAAGAGCGAGATAATGAAGCGAGCCTTTGGGGTCATCGGTCAGAATCTCTTAGCAATCTACAACAGGTGCTTGAACGAGGGAATCTTCCCCAAACCCTGGAAGACGGCCAACGTGCGATTCCTGCTAAAATCTCTTGACAAATAAGAAAGTAACGGAATTTCGTACATACCGATTTTGCTACTTTCATAAGAGGTAAAATTCTCGAATGCTTAATCGCTGAGTGATTGAAGCCAATATTTGAACGCAATGGCTACGTGTCTGACCGTCAGTACGGCTTTCAAAATAAGCGATCAACCGAGGATACTATATGCAAACTCAAATCGCTTGTCGAAGATGACTTTCAGGAAGACAAGTATGCCAGTTTTTTTTCATTATTAAATCTAAATATGGCTCAGTAAATTAAAATAGGGTTTTCTTTCTCGCGTTGGGTCCTAAATTATAAAGCGGCCTGACATTAGATCATAAATTCTTTATTTCTTACTTTATTTTAAAATTTTATGTTATTAAAAGTCGAGATGACTTTACCAAATAAGTATAATCCTTAGAAATCTACTTAATATAAGTTAAAATATGTTGAAGAAATAAATTATATATTAGAAATTAATTACTTAATTTAATTTAGACGCTTACAAGGAGTAAAAGGCCAGACACATGATTGGGCGAGAACAGCCAATCACTTGAAAGGTGAGCAATGCTACTAAATTTATTATTTATATCACAAATAGACTATTACAAAATATAAAATTAAATATCTTCGATATTCGCACATATATAACTCACTAATTCATTATATTTGATATTACATACATCTATATCATTTTTATTTATCTGTTTACAAATTCGATTACTTGGGTTATTATCAGTGTAGTTAGATTTTTAAATTTCTATTTTAAACATTTCTCCTTGTCTAGAATTTTTACGTTCGCGAAACGTTCTTGGTACTTATAAATGTCCGCTTAAAACTTATTGATGGAAGGTAAAATATATGGTACATTCATGGGACGTCACGAAAAGCTGCAGAAACGTTACGAATTTAAAAAAATACATAAACTTTTTAATAACATTCTGTACGACCGATGGGAACTAAATGCATAACCTAAACCGTATAAGTAAAAGGCGTAAACACGTGACTAACGCTTCTACCTGAAAGATTAGTTATTTAGAAAAATAAAACTTACAGTTTTTGAAATAAAAAGGCATACAGTTTGTGTCTAAACTGCTGCAATGAGGGTGATACTTTAATATCCATTAGTAAATCAGTCCAATGTCTCGATGTCGCGACAACAAAAGATTTTTCGAGAGCTGTGGATCTATAATTGGGTATCACTATTTCCCTATAAGGTCGCCGCACAAATCGACTAATCACATTTGCTCTCTCAGAGAAGTGCTCAGCAAGGTAATATGTTGTAGCATCATGGAGCAATTTATAAATCGCGCAGCCTAAGAAGTAATGTTTACGGTTAGATATAGCAAGCCAACCCGACCTCTGAAAGTAGGGAGAAATATGTTCGTTTTTACGGAGGCGGAATATAAACCGTACGCAGGAATTGAGAGCACGTTGGAGTTCGTCCTCGAAGGTAGCTATGATATTTGTAAGTAGTAGGCAACCGTAATCAAACAAGGGAAATACCAGAGATCGTATGAGTTGGGTGCGTAATTCCACAGATAAGTAGGACTTACTATGATAGAACTGTCTCAATGTATACTTGCCGACAGATATGAGAAACCTGAATTCACCAATCGAGAGAAGGTTTAAACATTATTCCCAAATTTTTGTTCTCATTGGTGGAGGGAATTATCACTCCATCAAGCTGAATATGAGAAGATTTCTCATATCTAGAAATCTAAGATTTTGATGAGTTCCCAAAATAAGTATTTTCGTTTTACCAACGTTAAAAATCAGTGTATTATGATGGGACCAACCTCAATATCACATTGTACCATATCTATGAGCTTGAAGATTTTGCAAATATGACCATGAAGGTATATTTGTAAATCATCTGCATACAACAGATGCTTCGAATATTTTAGCACATGAGATATATCATTAATGAAGATAGAAAAAATACCAAAATGATAATTTACAATCGGTGCCTCTGACAGCTTGACATCTACCATGCAAATAAGACTTGAACCATTATGTCACACCCAAGGAGCAAGCCAATCCAGCTAGTTTCACTATAAGCAGCTCGTGATTTACGAGATCGAAAGCTTTAGAAAAGTCAAAGAGTACTAACACAGTTATGAGTCTAGCATCCATGGCTGAGCGAACATCATCTGTCAGACGAAGCAGAGCACTTTGGGTAGAGTAGCCTTTTTTGATTCTCAATTGAAATATATCGAGAAAGGCAATAGAGTCGAGATGCCTGAAGAGCTGTTCCTGCACTATTTTTTCAAAATCTTGGAGTAATTGACGTAGTGGATATTTTTATTTCACACAGAAAAATTGATCTTGCTGTTGAGTGCTGCTCAAAATACTAAAAAAAAATTGAGTACTGCTGTTAATAATAATAATTTGGGGACATTATATTAAAAATCTATAAACTACTATATTTTTTCTGTATACATTTTTTACGCCATAATTCCATCTTTGTCTTCATATATTTAATGCTATTAAAGTCAGTAACTTTTAGATTTTTACTTGTCAGCGAATTATTATTATTAATAACAATTTTCCAACTTTCTAAATGAATAGTCATTTAATTTTTGTTTCATTTTAATTTATGCAATTCTCATGGCAAATAGAATTTTAATTAAAGATCATACTTTTTGGGTTACATTATTTGTGATTCTAAAAACAATATGGAAACCTAATTTCTATAGTAGAGAAATGGATGGCATTACATAGTGTTGTCATCGATTTTAAACATGTAAAAATACAATTATAAAATTTAACTTTAAAATTTTGAGAAGGGCTGCTCGGTACTTAGTACTTTCGAGCCCCCTTGCAAAAATGAATATTTAGTGATCCCGACGTGATTTCTTCATCTCGCATGTTGATTGGATCAATGGATCAGCAACCGACGATATAGAACAGAAAATATATTCCAAATCTTTCTATTTCAGAAAAATGTAGAAACACTGGGATTTGATGACGTCACGGATTGTGACGTAGATGGTTTCGTACGCGCCCCGAGCCCCGCCAAGCGCACCATCAAGTCAGCGCCCGTCTACTTGACAACTACTTGAACGCCTACCAGAGGGTTCAGACTTACTGCGTTTTTGTGGTGTAAAATTTAGTTCGATAGCGTCTGGGTGCAAGCGCAGAGGGCGTTAGAGTCAACGTGTCAACCACCATTAATCAATTAAATACGCTTTAATCTGTTTTCTTAGATTATATTTGCATTAATTTTTCAATTTAGTTAGTTTCTATAACATTGAAATATTATTTAATTATTAATAATACGTATAATGTTATAAGATTCTGCTAAATAAGAAAATTACTATTCAGAAATGAATTTATATATGATAATTTTATTTGGAATTAAATGTTACTGAACACAACTTTCTATATTTTATTTTTAAATTGTAATTTAATACAAAATTCAATATCAAATTTATATTACTACGGTAACCGTTTTAATTATATAATGACAATTATAGTGAACCATGAATATATAAAATTCAATTAATTATTTTCAAATAAATAAATTACTATAAATTGTGTAAACAATGTATAATATATTATATAATAAAATATATGAAATTTGAACCTATTTCACTAATTTACACTTCTATAGTACCATGTGTAAAATATTAAAAACTACTATCTCGAAAAATAAACATCAGATCGAAAAAAGAAAAAATATGTATACCATATTTTTCAAAATTCTATCCAATGATTTTGAAGTTGACCCCCCCAACTACTCCCTAGGGGTGGGGGTGGGGGGCAACTTAAAAATCTGAAATGAGAACCCCTATTTTTTGTCGCAGATTCGGATTCCTCAGAAAAAAGTTAATGACCTACGAGTTATTGCATTTCAGTTTGGAGATGGCGCTGTAATCGATAAAAATCTAAAAACACCAAATAAGTGGGATAATGCTGATTTCAAAATAAATACTTTTAGCGTTACCCAGGATCAACGACGTGGACGTAGTATTAATTTGTTCCCATAGGGTGCTTATTTTAAGTGAGTCCCCTTGCCTTTCACTATGGATATTTCTATCAGATGTTCATGTCAGATGTTCAAATTGTTCGCCATTTTTTTCTTGACAATAAGGCAGTCGGTGATAAAAAGATTCGATAGAATTTGTTACATTCTGCAGGCATTACTTCACATTCATCAACAATTCTGTGAAGCAATTCGTCTAAATTATTTGGTTTTTGATCTTTGAGATATCCCCACAAAAAAAAATCCAGAAGTGTTAGATCTGGCGATCTACCAGGCCACTCAATTGCTCCTCTTCGACTAATCCATCTGTTTGGAAACACTGTATTTAAGTACCCACGTACATTACGATCCCAGTGAGGTGGAGCTCCATCTTGCTGAAACCACGTTTCATCGAAATTGTCACCTACAATTCGTTTTATTGCGGGAACAATTTGGTTTCGAAGCATGTTTTCATACTGTAGAGCATTGAGATTACCTTCGATGAAAAATGGCCCTATCAATTGGTTACTTAATATTCCTTCCCAAGCATTTAATTTCTGAGGATATTGTGTTTTACTTTCTCACATCCAAAGAGAATTTATATCTGACCAATGTCTACAATTTTGACGATTGCATTTACCACTTAGTTCAAACGTAGCTTCGTCTGAAAAAGCAATGTTGAATGGGAAGTTCTAACGTCACTTTAAAAAGATAAAATTTGTGTTTCTTAAAAATATTGTGGATTGACATATTGTCAATACCATGCACTTGAGTAGCTTTTCGAGTACTTGAATGTGGATCCTCAATAAATGATAACATAACATTTAAGAATTATTGTCATTTGTTG
>JABFQC010005675.1:0-11421 GCA_022817085.1 Psilanteris sp. ZL-2020 | reverse complement strand
GGGTGAGGGGGTCGGCAGAGGCGGAGGATAGTGTGGTAAGGGGCTGAGGGAAGAGAAGGAGTTGAATGGAGGGGGTGCGGTGGAGAGGGGGGGGAGGGGGGGTCAAAAATAGTGAGCAAAATGGTATGGGGGGGGGGGGGTCACTTTGCCTTGTCTCACCGCATTAGAGCAGATTAAGTATTAGCCGCGTTCCATTTTAGTTTCCTCTGCCCGCGCGTTTCCAGCGCCAATCGTACCGTACCCCGATCGCTCGTAAATCGGTTGATGGACGATCGATCGCTGCGAGGCCGAACCTGCAATCGTTGCGGCTTAATTTTCAGCGTTAATAAATATATTGACCCGGCGGGCAACGCGACGCACCGAAACTCGACACTTTTGCTTGTATTTAATCAATAAAGCCGCGAATAGCCCCGCGCTCGTATTCCGCCGCGGTTATTTCGAGCGCAACTTGGGCCGGTGTCGGGTCTCGCTCGCTAAGGGTTTTTATAAATTTGACGCGCGGATCAAAGTCGCGCGAGCGTAATTAAGTGCCGCCAGAAGGAATGACATTGCAGTGCTTACCGTAAGGTGTTGGAATAGCCACGCCCTGAGGATGTTCGTTGCGACTTTGGGAAAAATGCCTCTCTTCTTTTGGTTCTTCTTCCCCGAAGAGTCGTCATCCTCCTCCCCCGTTCCTTCGCCGCTTCCGATGCTGGCATTACTTGCGTCACCTGTAACAATAACGCGACAACGCGTGTCATATGAAAATAGTGCGCCTTTCGTTTCCGAATCGAGCGCGGCGCGGTTTAATTGTTTACCGAACCGGTCACGATTGGGATTCACGCGTGTGCGTGCGTCGACAAGCGCCATGAAACACTCCGCGCGCTTCGAGATCGATTTCAATACGCCGCTCTTATTCTTGAGTCTCATTAGACTATCTTTCATCCGAATAAATGCCCCGTCATTTATCAATCTTACTTTTTAATTACGCCGAGGTCTATATTTGGTCGCGCGGTGCTTTTCGACGAGAGTTTCGCGCGAGGCGGTTTGTATGGAATGTAATTCTTTTATGCGAATCGATTTTTCGAGCGGCTAAAAGAGCGCGTCTTTGTTATAAGTGTATGGATTAGAAATGGAGGGAGACGGTGTTGGAGGGATACAGAAATTGTTACGGAAACTGACAGGATAATAAGATACTAAGGGACCGAGTTGAATCGGCCATTTCAACTTATAATTAGTATTGTCTAAATTCGTACAACGCGCGCAGAAAAATGGCAATTTTTGCTTTCATTCGCGCGACGACGATGAACGCGATATGTTGAATGGTGTGTCGTTTCTGTCCTCGACTTTCGTCCAAAATTCGACCAAATCCCCGGCCTCGAGTGCATATCGTTGTAAGAAATGCAGGTCTAAACATATAAATGTCACTTCTTTGCTCGGATTCAAATAAAAAAACTACGACTTCCTCCTTCTCTTACTAATAGCAAATGTGTCATCGGAACGATATTCTGAGTCACGAAATTATATTCGCCGTCTCGGCAAAACGACGAAAAATCGTAAATAATTTATTATATTTATTTTAAACGGCGATAAAAAAAAAGAAATAAAATATAAGAGGAAGAGAAAAAAAGGGAAGAATAAAAAAATACGTCTATTCGCGTCGCAATTGCCAATTCATTGATAAAAATACGCCAGTGTTACAACTATTAAGATAATTTATGAACCAATAAAACGTAACATTTTTTCCGAATGCACAACAAACCGCGATATATTATCAATTGACTATTAATATGCTTCGCGTGTAATATAAATAATTACATTTAACGTTAAGTTTTATTTCGAATTATTGAGCTTCATTATATCATCGCGCGCACAACGTTACACGCTAAGCTTTATTAGTTTCTTTTTTTTTCTCTCTCTCTTTTTTTTTCTTTTACTATCGCGCGCGTCACATAAATCACTCTAGGATTTCTATGCAGTATTTATTGTAATGCTACTACCGCGGCTATACATTTTATTGAATCCATATATTAGTTCGACGCGAATCGTCCAGTTCACTAATTATATGCAAACATCAAATTCAGTTAATCGGAATTTGTCAAATTTACGTCTTCTTGATCGTCGAATTAACACGCACCTTTTGACCCGTCTTCACATCGCCGCATTAACATCATCCAGACTGGGACAATAAAACTGTTAGGGGAACTATGTACAATCGTTAGATGCATAATGTCGCTTTGGGCGAATCTTCCGATTTAAATAGTAATCGTCAGCGAATGAGAGAATTGGATTCAAGTGGTTTAACCAATCGGAAGTATTTAAGTTTATTAGAATGGATTCAACATTAATTTTGTTGTTCGTAAACGATGTAAATTTTCGGAAATGCATAATCATACGACGATGTAGTATTTGTAATACGTAATGTGTAATTAATTTACGATAAAAAAAATCGACCATATTAATGTAACAATAATTAAAACTATATACTGAATTGATAATATTAAATATTCTCTTTAACGATTTTATAATTCAAGTTTTATTCACCTTCATTGCTATTAAATTTTTGAAATTTCGCAGACTTGATTTTTATGCCGTTGTTAAAAACAACAAAAAATGTTATCGCTTAATTCACTCGTCCCGACCGATCAGCGTGAACAATCTATTTCCCCAAATCCAACTGGCGCAAAGTAATTTCCCCGATACAACATTAACAGTTTAATAATTAGCCGGGAAAGTCGGGAAACAAGACATTTATCTGGATTGCGGAAAAAAAGGTTGCGGGTCGAGACCGATGATAACCCGGATAATCGTCAACGTGGCGCCAAATCGCGCTTCGATCGTGTCCAGTACATTAACCCGATTCGACGAGTAAATTAACCGTAATCAAGGACCGTGGATAGCCATTTCGGAATTACTCCTCGGTCCAGCCGTTATATAAACGCGGCTGGCGAACGACGAGCGCGCGGACTATCGGACGCTCGTTTTTTGTTCGCCAAAGACGTTCATCATAAACACGTAAATCGTAACTCGAACGGCGATCAACCGGTCGGCTCGATAAATTCCTTCGCGTTAATAATAGACGCGCGCGATTTGCAGCGTCACACGCGTCAAACGAGGCGTATCTTTTTCCTGATTGTAACAATGCGATTAGATAAACACTCGAAAAAGTCGACCCGAGATTCGGGCACTCCGTCATACGACGCGGTATTATTGAAATAACCCTCGCACATGTTCGCCGAAAATAAACCTTATTCTCGAGCCGTCGAAGCTCGCAGCCTCCACGGAGAAGGCCACACCGTTTGAGTCTCGCGGCGGCCGTTAACACGCGTTAAATGTATCCTTGGTACCATGACACACGCATGATCGCGTAGGTAGATAGAGGCGATGATTCTAAAACGAGAGAATTCGGAAGGAGGGGGGGGATCGCGAGACAGTTGCCGGGAGCAAAGTTGAGGTCGCGAAAAAAAACCGATCGTCGTTTTAGGATCGGCAACGTCACGCACCCGGACCCGTCCCGATGGGACGGGCGCGATGATGGCCGATCGCGACCGATTTTTCGCGACCGCGCGCCGTTCCGGAAGCAGCATCCGCATTCCGCCGCGACGCTCGGCCAGACGCGGCGACGAGATTAAGTGCGCGCACTTACGAATGCGCTCGGCGAGTGTTTTCACATACGCTAAATCGAGGGAGGGTCATTGCACCAAAACATGCGAGTTCCGTCTCTTCGGCAAAGAAAGGCGAGCGCACTTCGGCGCGATTCCCCGACTATTTTCGGAGATGAACCGCTGGAATTCATGATCTCTCTTTCGTTGCTCAACCTCTGACTCACTTTTACTTTCGCGCTCTCAACCGCGTATAATATTTCAGTTCCATCGTCGGGCTTTGGCGGATCCAAATGTCGCGTTTAATTTCGTCGATCGCCGCGGTCGGATTTAGAATTGCGGAGCGATTTGGGGATCGGTGCGCCGACGCAGTTGCCGGTCAACCGCGGCGTTCATTATTTAATGATCGATACGCTCCGGGCTAATAACGGTAACTGTCCACCCACGCGTCAACGTCGGAATAATTCATATATATATATATATATATATACTGCAGATCCAACCGATCAATCATTCCGATCACGCGGATCTTCGGCCGCGCAGATGGTTGACCGCGCGATGACCGCGGGTGCTGCCACGCAATCGATTGCAGTTACCGATTTTGAGAAAACGCGCAAAGCAAACGTGAAGGATATCGCGAGAGCCGATTGAGACGTCGACGCAGCCGCTCTGACAGTTATCTGATTCATGGACATGTCGAGTGTATTTTATGCCGTACGACCTATGAATACAGATCGATCGGTCGACTGGTTGCACCGCACGACAGTATCGAGTGGCCCGAGGAGATCGCGGCCACGTCGCATACAAAGCCGCTCGTTTGAGTGTATCAATTACGCACGCGAGCGCGCGCAAAAGATCGGCCGGAAAAACGCGATCGGCAATCAGTCAACGGGCGGAAGGAGCGCGGTCCGCGGCCCGGAACGCGGGTCGGTCGCGCTTTTCGATAAATCTGTCGCAACGAGCGCAATATTTATGGCCGCGCGCGCTCGCCCCAATTACTCGTTCGGCTTGCGTTTTTTTCCGCGCCTCTC
Source organism: Psilanteris sp. ZL-2020 (assembly GCA_022817085.1). Taxonomy (NCBI): domain Eukaryota; kingdom Metazoa; phylum Arthropoda; class Insecta; order Hymenoptera; family Scelionidae; genus Psilanteris; species Psilanteris sp. ZL-2020. The sequence continues at coordinate 6,809 of JABFQC010005675.1, read as the reverse complement.
GCGTATAATTAGACGACGGTGCGGCGCGATCGCCGAGAACACCCGACGCGCATAATATCGCGCGGTTATTTTTATTTGATCGTGGCTCTCGACACGTGCTCGTCATATGTCCCGCGTGTCGTTGTCTGTATCTCGGTTGCGTCGACGAGCGCCGCTGCGGCGACGGCAAACTTGCGCTTCCATTAACACTTTTACGACGCTCGCAAGAGCCCGGCCGAACGAGCGCTTTTACTGACGCTTCCTTGCGTTTACGTTCCGCCGAACGAGCACTTGAGTTCACACAAATTATATATATACCCTCGGTCGCCGTTATCATCCGCAGAATCGCGCTTGTCCGTGAAATCCAAACACCGCGAAACCGAATCCCTCACGAGGGGGATAATATTTATCGCATGTTGACAAAAATTCGCATGCGCGTAATTTTATGGCGCGCGGTCAACTTAACGTATGACGCCCGGTCGCTGTAAATTATCCGGCTTTATAACGTGCAAAAAAGTCTTCATAACGCGGGTTATCAATTTCGCAACCAATTTCGCTCATAAAAACGTAATAAACGCACTCGCTGCCAAAGACAATGTCAAACGTCGCGCAATTAAACGCCGGGACCGGCCTCGGTCCCAAAATGATTTAAATTGCCGTCGCCGGTTTGTCCTTTTTATCCATTAACCTTTTTGTTTTAAATCACGGCGATTCGTAAAGTCGCGGCACTTTCATATCGCGTTATTGCGACGGTATATATATATATGTGTGTGTGTATATATGTATATGCAACAGTTGTTGTGCCGTCCCACGTGACTTTTCCCGCGATTTGTCCCACTTCGTAATTGGTTCGCCGATTAAGCACGGATCGGTTATTTTTCGGCCGCCCGAACGAATACTTTTGATGTCAGGTTTCTCGCGGTTCGCGCGGTTCGAGGTTAATGATCGTCTTATTGCGCGAGCACTCTCCTTAATGTCGCCGATTTATCAAGCCGAAGAGACGAGACAAGAAAAGCGCGGCGCCCCCGCCAAACGCGCGGTCCTCGTTGCCGCGCATCACGAGAGCAAATGGGTTTAGCTGGCCAGTAATGAGCCAGAAAACTGGCGACAGCTCGCTATGCGCTCTGCACCGCAACAACAAGCATAAGAGACACTACCCCGTGTATATGCTCCTTTATTACTTGATGCATATGCCGCGTTCGGGCCAGCCAGATAACTCACCGCCAGACCCCGAGACTCTCGTTAGACACTCGGACGTTTCGTATCGCGGTTGCGATTCCAACCGATTTTTCACATCCCGGTCAAACTTCGGCGCCGATCGATAGCAATTTTAACGTTGGATCCACGGGTTTCGGGTAAGAAACCAGAAATCGCATTGCGCGCAAAAAGTGTGGATGTCTTCTTGGCAAACGCCATTCGATCGTGTTAATTCAATGATGCCCGATATATCACGTCGTTCCGCTTTGATCATATTTCGAATCAACAACTTACACTTGGACGCGCCGCAAATATTTCAACTCGCATAGTCCGGCGCAATGATTTTAACGTTAAATTTATTGATACGTGTTTTCCCGTTTTCCTTTTTTTTTATTCCCTCTTTTTGTTTTTTATTCGCTGCATTTTTATTCGTCCTTTTTTATTTTCGTTTCCATTTAAATATTGTCGCGGTGCCGTCGATTTCGGTTCAGACAGTTTCAAACGCAATATTTTACTCCGCTTTGTCTATCATTTGATATCAAAACAGTTGATTAATGTCCGATCGTTATTCTAGCGACAACGTTGTCGCGGCAAAAACGCCGGCCGTTTATTTATTTATTTATTTGTTTTGTATTTTTTTTCTTTTTTGTAAAACGTTGGACGCGCGGCGAAATCGCAGATCTACGACGATCAGCCGGGTCCGCCGATAAACGGCGCAATTAGACGGCCGGTTGGTCGAGACGCCGAATTCTAATTGGCAAGCGAGGGGGGCGCCCTGCCTAGACAGCGACGACGAGCTAACGTTGAGTGACGCGTTTAACGCGTCCATAATGTTACGCTGACCCGTCCCTTCTGGCGCGGCGCACCCTCCGCCCTCGTCGCATAATAAAACACGTGGCGACAAATTCGGCGCGCTGCAATCACGATGAAAATCAGCCACCCCTGCGTGGGCTCGGGTATCTCGTGGTATCTCCTATTCATCCTATCTGCGGCGCGCTCGTGCAACCAGAAAACAGCGCATTCAAATGTACAATAAACGCCGACCCCACGCGCACCAAACCATCAAACCGTTTAGAGGTCACGGCGAATGTCGGCGACAGGACGACGCGGACAAAAAGCGCCGGCATTCCCGCGCGCTCATTAAAATCGACCGCGCCGCCGGCACAAAAATCAAAACTTTTCCGCTCGCTACATATTTATAGAAATTTTAATTAAGGCGCAATGCCGCGGCCGTGGTAAGAAGTATGCGCCGCAGACAATTTATGGCCGTCATTTGGCGCACACTAATCGATAGAAGTGCAATATTATTTGACAAATGCCGATGCAAGAAACTAATAGCCGGGATTCGGAATAGCTCGGCTTTGGCGTCGCCGACGGGACCGCGTTCCTGAGGGTCCACGGTTCTCACGCGCCTCGACTTTTTGCCCACGTCCCGGGACGCCGAGGACCGGACGGCGTCGCGCCGCAGGGCCCTCGGCGCGATTTCTCGGAAAAACACGAGCCACGAATTTCTATCACCTTTGACACCGTCGCAAAAAGGCGCCCGGCCCCGAATTCCCCATAAACACATTAGGCCGACCGTTTTTGCGGCCGCGCGGCCCGCAACCGATCGCCGGGACCGGGCGTGTGCACGCGCCACCCCGCGCCACGGGCGCTTCCGCGCTGCGGGACGCGACGGCGCGCCCAAAAAGCCCGACGACGCCGAGACGATTCGCGTCGCGCTGCGAGCCGCTTTCCCCGGCCCGGGGGATAAAAAGTTCGCGCGCAACAGCGCTCCGGAGTTGTCTTCGGCGATCTCGCAGGAAACTCGGCGACGACGTAATATATGTCGGCGGCTCTTCTAACGACGAGTCTTTATATACCCCCGAGCCTTTTTACATGCATTTTACGCGATATTTACTACGGGAAAAACTTGATTTATGGCATTCGACGGGCAAGTGGTGACTCCGTGGTTCAACTCGAATGTATACCGGTAATTTGGATTTTTAAGTGCCGCTTCTTTCGACGGTCATTGCCGGACAAAAAAGGGATCGACTCGGGATTAATAGGCGAGATCGGCGGCCGATCGGTTGACCGCGGGGACGCGACAGTCGGCCGATCGCGCGGAGTCGCGGACCGACTTGCCGCGCGCCGCCAGCCATGCATCATCCGGGGCTTATCTGCCGCGTGTATCTGCGCGTCTGTTGCTTTCCCGTTTCGACGAACAATACCTCGTGTAGCGCGCGCATACATTGTTCGTCACACTATATTGCACGACACGAGCGGTTACAAGCGCACCACGCGTGGTCTGGTCGAACACGGCACCGATGACAATGTCCGCGCAGAAATTTATCTCGAGTATTTATCTGCGCTCGAAAAAGCGCAGCGACAAAAAAATCGGCAACGACCACGCCGACGATCGGCCGATTCGAGCGCTCGCGGTGACGCGCCTCTTGTTCCATTCCGTTGCGTGAATTCAATTACACATTTACATGCTCATTTGCGGTCATTTGGGTTTTTCGTCGCCCCGCAAAGTGGTCCGCGACGCGGGAGACGCGCCCGGCCCGCTCCGAAATGCCGCGCATTTTCCTCTCGGCAAAGCAACCGACAAATTCAAAGGGACAAACGACAAGGCACAAAGACAAAAGAAAAAGACGTGTTGGTCCAGATCACGTTTAGGCATGTATAACATACATATAAGATGAAGTCTGGTTTGATGGAATGCTGCTGCCTGCGTCCCGGTCCCCGCGCGCCCCACACCCCGGGACCCGTCGTCTTCTGCCGCCTCATCCTCTCATCATCGACTTTTCTCCCGCTCGCATACTTTAAGGACTAAATTACGATTCAAAAATATGATACATTCTCGTATCGTGCGCGCCGATCGCGCGCGCCCGACCGGCCCAGAACTATTAGTCCGTTTGAATAACAAATCGGCTTAGCGTTATTTCGCGGCCAATCGGATTTGCGTGTTAATTGTCGGCCGATTCCGAGGCGAGGAGTACCTACCGCCGGCCCGACGATCTACACCCGCCGCCATATTTGGCGCGCAACGTGCCGCGGCCAAGAGCGTTCCACATCTGCTTAAACGGAGATAATAATCGGAGCCGGCACCGATTAGGCGAACGCTCCGCTGTCCGATCGTTTGTCGGCGAATCGCGATTGCGTTTCTATCTGTCTGCGATCACTCCGCTTGCTTGACGTCGATTCGACGGCATCGCCGCGGCGGGAAAAAAGACGACCGGCGAGTAAAGGATTTCGCCGTCGAGCATTTCAAATATTTTCCTTTTTGTTGCAAATGATCATTTAGGAAGAGATGCCTGACCGGCCGCGTCGTTTTGTCGGGCGACTCGCGTGCGAAAAAACGCGTGCGGACGTGTCTCCGTGCGCGCAACCTGGCGCGACCGCCGATCGGGATGTTTGGTCCCGCGGAGTCTGCGACCGCAGGCAGATACCGCGTCGTTCCGGGCAAATCGCGCGGAATCGGTATGACCAAAATTGATCGTTCAATCGCCCGATTCTTATGTCAACCAATTTCCGTAATTCCCATCGCGACGGTCTCAACCCGCCCGTTATCGCGTGTAAAACTGCGAACATTACGGTCACGTGACACCGAAACGCGCGCGGACTTGACGGCGCAATTGTCACCATCGCGTCACGCCCGGTACCAATTTAATGGCTCACTTATGAAGCCCGGCGCTTTTTAATTGCCCGCTTTACAATGCCGTCATTTGATTTCGGCCGATGTAGATTCCGGTCACGCGTCCAAATTGTAAATTGAAATTCAACGCAACGTTAATCGGGCCGACTTCTTTGCCAACGTGCGCTCGGAGATAAATGACTTCATTTCGATCATTCAACTCGATGAGTTATTTTTATCGGCACGATCGATCGGCGGTGCATTTTTCTCGACCCCGCGGTGCACTCGCGCGCGAGACAATCGGCCCGATCCGCACGGCGCTCAGGTGCGCCCGGTACGCGCGTACTTAGATAAGGTCTGCTGTTTTTCCGAGCCGATCGGCCGGCGAGATACTTTTCGTCCCAGGGTAAACCGGCTCCGGGCTTATCCCTCCTGCGCATTCCTCGCAATTTAGCGCAGACCATTGGCCGCTCGGATCGCGGTCTCGGCGCGTATCGTTCCGGCACCGAAAAACAAATCACGCGAGATCGGCGGCCGCGATCGGCCGTGATCGGTGCTCTCTCGTGCATGCGGCGTTCGGGTCAAATAACGCCGCGCATCGACGGATTTCAAGGACACGCGCGCGCGTTGACGCCTCCTCGGTGTACGTCACCCTCGCAGAGGACACGCGAGTAAAACAGGAATCGCGAAAGGGATGTAACGAGGAACTCGAGACGGAAAGAATGCACCAACGCGTATAATTCTTCGGGCTGTCATCTCTCTCCGTCTCGTCAGCCACGCATCCTCGCGCCTTTTCTATCCCCGTCTCGCTGTCTCCGCTTCTCGCACAAGACGCGCACGAGTAAAATTAAAAATTACCAAGACGAGCTTGATGTTGTTGTCGCGAAACACACGCTCGGTCCTCTGACGATATCGTCGTCGCCGTCGTCGTCACAGCTGCCAGTGTTTTGTCTGCGCCTCCTCTCCGTTCATCTTTACATTTTATCGTTTTTTTTCTTCCATTTTAACTAAGTCCCTTTTGCCGTCGAATTTTATGAATCGTTTATTTCAGTAACGGAACACGCGCGGCTATTTCTACTCATCGCGGCCGTGTCGCTTTACGCTTTGTTGTTGTTGTTATTGTTGTTGTTGTTGTTATTGTTGTTATTGTTATTGTTGTTGTTATTGTTGTTGTTGTTGTTGTTTCTCCAAATTAATCAATAGCATTTACAAATTAATTTTACTTAAAAAATAATAATATTTTTTGTTAAATTTAGTTTTTATCCGAGAAGAGCCTGATACAGAACCTGATCATGTTCTTGGATTAAAAGTTTTTGCTCTAGAATTACGATTGGATTATATGGGAACAAGTGTGCTTATGTCTACAGTCTCTTCTTTAGATGTCACATTGAGAGATGAATGGAAAATTAATCGGACACTTAATTAATAGTGACGCCTTTATGCCTACAAGAAGGTTAATATCTATTTCTTATGCTTCTTGATTTATTATGATAAAAGTCATTATTCTTCACATTAAATGTCACAAAATAATAACTATTAATATTAATAATAATAATAATTTATTATTAATTAATCCGTAATATTTCAGACTTGCTATAATATTTCCACATGGTGATCTCGGATGGGATCAACTACAAATAATGAAAAATAAATCGACTACTGCTGATTTACTGAAGATGTTTAATAAACTTGATGAATTCTTTAGTCAACAATTCAAAAGCAGCAAACGTGTCTTTAGCTCTTTACAACCAAAGCATCAAAACATGAGCAATAGTAGTTTTAGGAAGCGACATCAAAAAAAGAAAACTTCGGAAGGTTTTAATAACTTCAAATTTCTTTTAATATTAAACTTTATATATATATATATATATATATATATATATATATATATATATATATATATATATATTTTCAAAATATAATTTTTCTTTTCTTACGTTTATAATTTTTTTTTCTTGTCGGTGCCGTTGATGGCTCTGAAGGCACCTGTACCGTCGACGACCCTGGTGTCGGCATT
>JABFQC010005674.1:0-11422 GCA_022817085.1 Psilanteris sp. ZL-2020 | reverse complement strand
AGGTTATTCTATAACTAATATATAGATAGTCCATACATCTGGAATAATAATTTAGATAGTTGATTCTGTATATAGTAATAAATACTATATGTTACTATTATTACATGACAATTTATTATGTAATAGCATATAACAAAAATTAGAAAATATATAAAAGATTGCAGGAGACGGTATCAATTGGATAAAAATTAAATCACTTTTATGTAAAATTGAATCCAACTTCGATCAAACAAAATCAAAAAAAGTATGTATGAGAATTGAATGTAAATCTGCATTCCATTCAATCTTCAGTTGTAAAAGGAATTAAGTAAATTGTTGATACTAAATACTATTTTAAATATAAGATATAAGTCTTCGATTGACAAAATACAACTCTATAACTTAAACATTTTATATTATTATAAATATTTTAAAAGATACAGTAAATACAAAGAGTAAATTTTAAAGTTACACTTCTTTAATAATAAACTATAAGACATCTATTACTATTATGGCATATTAAAATATTTGTTGTATTCTATATAATTTATATGAAAAACTGATCTAAGTAATACACGGAGAAAAAAGTATAGTAAAAGTTTACTATTCTTTATCCTGATGCACTTCTACTATACTTTTGCTTATATTATAATACTATATACTCTCCCTAAATAAACGTAATAGAAATAAACTTGATTATTCGTTTAATAATTTACCTTGCAAAACCAATCATAATTATTTGATTGTAAAAAGTTTACGAAATATTTTTAATCAATATTTGTCTCTTAATACGTATGAAATAGTGTAATCGTGTGCTTTACATTAAGTTTTTCCTTAAGTTGAAATTGAAGAAAAGATTTGAATTTGAAGAAGAAAACCTGATTCCAAAGCAAGTCTATTTATCTTTTGAAATAAAACAAAAGACCGGAAGAAGACGACACCCGTGAACTAAAAAGCTCAAAAATTGCACCTAATTCTTTGAAAACATCTCTTTGCGTCCACTTTGCGGGACGTTCAAGTGATAGCGTAAGACGAGATACCGAAAGGTTGCAAAATAACGGTCTACAGTTGGCCCAAATGATAGGCAATTTGGTGAGATTAGTACAGTTTTGGAGATCGTTGACATCACCGAGTCGCGAACATAAAGTCAAGGAAGACAAAGAGGCGAGAAATTACTAGTTCTCTAGTTTCAAACAGCTCACAAAGGACTCGTTTTTGGTCAAATCGCAATGACACAGAGGAGTATTTTCGACGTAAGAAAGCAATGTACTGAAATAAACGAAAGCAATCTTATTTTTACTAAATAATGAGACATTTAATTCAGAAATACATTACTATACATCAAAAATTTATAAAACAATTTAAATAATATACTAATATACAAATATTAAATTGTTAAATTTAAAAATATTCAGTAATAAGAATTTGCAGATTATTAGCAATAAATGAAACAGAATATCAAATCGAATAATGCATAGTTCAAAGAGCATAACTGATTAAATTTTATATAACATGTGATTGTCATAAGTTGAATTATAATGTCTCCTTCGTAGAATTAACTTTTCTAATTGATCTTCATATATATTAATTGAAACATGTAAAACGGTTAAATTTTAATATCATATTATGAATATAAGAAGCAGAAACTTATGAAAATATTTGCATTCAAATATTTTTTAATAAAAATTAATTCATAAGAAATCTTAACGACCAATTATTTAATACAGACAAAATAAAACAATGAACATATTAACATATTTATATTTAATATAAACATATTGAAAACTATAATTTGGTATTTCTTTTTGAATTATAATATATTATATAATTTGTACAAAACATTTGATCTAAACAGAATTTACTTTGTATTTTAGTACTCAATAAATACATCGTTAAAAATATAATAACATTGAGAATTTTTTTTATATTTTTTAGTTTTCCCCTTTTTTATAAAAAAAATTAACATATATACATACTTAATGGAATAATAAAAATATAAAAACATAAAGATACAATGTAATCAAAATTTAAATAAGATCCGAAATATTTAAAAAATATATTAAATAATTTCAGCATCAAAACTGATTATATTAATATAACAAAATTAAAGGAAAAATAAGAATTGTTTCACTTATGTTTTCGGTAAAACTGAAAGAGGGTTCAGTTCTATTTGCAAGAGTGAACATTAGAACTTACTTTAACTACAATGAAAAATATTATTTTTAACATAATACAGAAAAAAGTAAAATTCTTAAATACATATTATTATTTATTATATCATTGAAAGATGTTTCCTTCAAGAGATAACATATTAGTAAGTTTTAAGATGTGATGTATTAGAAACATAGAAGGAAAAAATTATTCTTTTTACTAATGTTTTGTGATTATGTCTTTACTGTATAATTTGTACAACAACCTTGTTTTATAAAATATTAATGAAATTGAGTAAAACTTATTATTTGTAAAAATTTTAGTTATAATTTTTATTATAAGACTATTTCATTCTGATATTGTAATTCACATTGAATTTTGTTATTGTTGTGATTTTTCTAATTTGAATACTAAATTTTCTTAATATAATGGAAAATAAATAACTAACAAATATATACATTTAAGTATAGTTTGTGTCATTATATTTACACACTGTTATGTTTCTGTAATAGCAGCATCCCTATATTTTTGTGCAGACAAATTGTTCATCTTAAATAAAATTTTATATCAATTTTTCAGTAATTACAAAAGTATAATTCAAGCAATTATTTAATCCACATTTTCTGGACTACATAGCAACCTCCTACAGTTTCAAACAACTCAAATTTAGATTCGTAAATACAAACGCAGCCTTTTTGTTCTCGATTATTGTTCGAAAGTCCAATTAAGTAGCTTTGTTTAACTTACCCGTCACAATAAAGGTTTCCTATGAGTTATGCAACCACTTAAGATTTCACTACCTAATCGCCTCTTGATTTCATCAACTTACGTGAGATTTCTTACTATTTATTCAGGCTTGCTTTGAGGAGTTTATAGAATATTAAAGTTGGTAATAAAATAGATTAAGCTATAGACATAACTGCTTACAAATTATAAAAAAAAATATATTTTTATTATTCTTTAGAATCTGAAAAAGAATTATTAATTTTACTGACTTTGAACTCATATTGCTTTTATACAAATTATATAAATTTAATTGTAAAAAGAATGATCAAATATAGTTTCGTAATGTTAATTTATAGTAAGTCAATTTAAGTAACAAATAATATTTATAAAATGTGCGATTGTATTAATTTAAATTTTAATAATATATTAAATAAATTTATGTGTAAGCAATGTAAAGATATATAATACGTATCAAAGTATACTTATCAGAAATATGTTTAATGTGTATATGATTTGTATTAACATATCATAAGATATTCAGAAAGAGAAGATATTTCTCTATTAAGTACTTTTGTAATAACATATGTATATATATGTTTTAATTGGATATAATTAAAATTAAAATTTAATACAATTAAAATTGTTTATTTTCAATTTCAATACAACAAAATATATTATTACTTATTATTATTATTTTAAAAACATTAGAGTATATTTTATCATTCCTATATAATCGTATGAAATGTGCGTTCCATCCAACATAAATTATAACCGATTATGATACACAATATATGCACTACGAATATATACTTGACTATATATATATGATGCAATACAAATTGATTTCAAGTACAAATATTCAAAATTCATTTAGAACATTTATACATACACGTTTCAATGATGTGACATTAATATGATTAATTGTAATTTAGATAGAAATCAAATAATTATAGTATATAATCGCTTCAACACTGCAATGGAAAAAATGTTTTATATATATCTTTGAATAGTTAACAATTGATTGATTTACGTTACCAAACACACTTCAATTTAAAAGAGCACTTTATACAGTTAACACAAAATGATGCAAATTTTAAAATTCATTCTACTTGCTCTACATTATTACTTGTAAATTATAAATAAGCGAAAGCAAATAAATACATCCTTAAATCGTGCACAATTTTGCTGCTCCGTAAACTCATTTGCAAGAAGCAAATCTGTTTGTTAATCTTTTATTTGCGCGTAGTTACGTTCTAAATAAGAAGAAGATAGAGTTGATTTGACATCAAAATCGCGTCATTATATTGTTCAATAACTCGAATAATTCTGACGTTATCATCTGTTGAATTCTAAATACCATTTAACCCGAAGAAATTGCTGTCAGCAATTAGACAAAATGACGTCAGGCACGTGCAATTAAACATTCCGTTTTGCCGACGCAAATAAATAGCCGCAGTCTAACGATTGTACGAATTCCTCGACGATGTTTTGATTATTTTTCGTAATTCCGGTTGGGCTGATAGTAAGAAAATACGGGCCTCGGCGGCATACGCAAAGTCGACTCTCGTGCGCGATTTAAGAAAAGACTTGGCAAGCGATCAAAGTACAGCCAGCGCCCCTGTGAATCTGGGTCTCGGGCTTCCTTTCGCAGCTGAGCTTTAGCGAGCCATAATTTATGCTGCACGGGAAGAATGCAAATAACGCGCCTCTGTATCTTAGTTGCGATATGAGAGTGCTTATTTATCGCAGGACGTTCCGTTTTTTGAAACCACTTCGACGCGTTTCGGGGTCACGCTCGTGTAATGTTCTTTATGCCTTGTTGTCAACCTCGCTCTGAGTTTTCAACTTGTAAATTTGCTTTCCAAATTTTAAACCGCTGTAGGCATTTTCGGTCATCGCGATTTATTTGTCTAATTGAAATACGGACTTTTCCGAAACTTTTTGCCGTTCAAGTACGACATTTTTTATGCCTGTATATAAGAAGGCGAATTTCAGGCTGTTTGTTAAAATTGTATTCGGAATAATAGAATTAACAAAGACACAAATCATTGTTCCAAGTGATCGATGCGCATCCGGAATTTGGAAAATTTATACAAAGATAATATAAAATATAATCTTTCGAAATTAATTCAATTGTTACGTCTCATGCTATTGTATAAATAATAATGGTTTAGAAATTATGTGATTATTATATGAGCAAATTTCAATTCCCCATCGATACGGATATTTTACGCTTAGTAAAATGCAGCTTAGACTATGTTCAGTATTTTTTATATTTTAAATTTTTCATATCAGATATTTAAATTTTAGAAACCGCTGAATGAATAACGTAGCAAATTTAAAAATAAAGTACAGTATTATTAAAAACAAAAGCTTGAAAACGTTTCACGAAAACGTAAGCATTATAGTAATAATGATAATAACGGTTATCGAAATTCATTCTGAAATAGGATTTGACGTTATAGCAGTGGACGATTGAGACAAAAGTGCAGCATAGTGCTTTCGCTAGCATATCTGCCAACCCTACCACTTTGAGTCGTTGCCAATTCAATTCTTACTAGCGAGCATGGCTGTGAGTATCATCTTACAGCGAGAGAAGGAAGCGGTGGAGAAAAAGAGATTACAATCCAAAATCTTGCAAATATAAGAAAGAAGAATAAAAATGAAGGAAAATAGTTCGGTGCGAGACGATTGGGCTAGGAGTGGTGGCGAAAAAAAGATGATGTAAGGCCAATAAAATCTCCACTTTTCGTCAGTATGAACTCTGTCCAAACTAAACTAAAGAGGGTGTCAGATAAAAGCATCAAATAAGAATCATATTTTCAACTTATTGGTGCAGATAAGTAAATTATTTATTAAGCGCTATTCTCTGTCTTTTCGAATATTTATAAGACGCGCAGTAAATTTTATCGAGCAATAAAAGCAGTCCAATGAGAACATTTCCGTGATTAACTCACGTCATGTACAACGGCTTTGAACTAATTAATAAATAAACATTAATCTTTATCATACAATAACCTATAATATATGTAAAATTAATACAATAAACCGGTATTACATCAACGCGAAAATCATAATAATTTGTAATAATTAATTATTTATTGCATTAATGAACGTGGACGTGAAGTAGTACTTTCTTTTAATTGACAATTTCTAAACTCAACCAGAAGGTATATATGTTTATGTATTTTTGATACGCATTGCTGAAATGTGTTTAAATCCAGTAAAAAATTACCTCGCAATGGAAATTCGTCTTTATTATTCAACTGTTTTGTATTGAAATGAAACTGGGCGTAATACATTGATCGTAAAATAATAAATGGTTCATGAAAAAAGTTGTTTTAATAATGGCATATAATTTGTTTCGCATTATCAGAACGACTACAAACAACCGTTCTGAACAAAACTGTTTACTGACGTAGCACACATTATGAATCAGGAAATTCTGATTTTTTGTTACATTAGCCCCACCCGCGTTATAAACGAATTAAAATTTCTGATTCATCGTGACAAATGAACGTTTCGCCGTTTCAAAAACAAAACGCGTTTCCTTGAACAGTGAAATCTGCTTAAAACACATTCTCGCCTTATAAGCCCGAGAGCTAATAGCAAGTATACTCAAAAACCCGACGGCAGAAGTGACGTGTTATTTTAAAAAGCACACTCGTTTCGCGAAAAAATGTATTATTATGCAAAGGACACACGAACGCGAACGTGTGCCCACATAGCTCGTCGCGACGAAAGCTTTCTGTGTACAAAGTCGCAATGCGTGGCGTGTCTTGCGGCGTTATAAATTGGAAAATTGAATTCCGAGGAAGCGCTGACGAACCGACGCAGCCTCGTTATAAAGCCCCTTGAAATTGGAAAAAGTTGAGGAATGTTTCCTAGGCAAAAAGAGAGAAAGAACTATGCGACGGAGAGGCGGCGAAGAATCAGAGGGGGCGAAAAGAAGTTATAGATTTCGTGGCTACAAAAGAATAAAGGAGCAAAGCAACGTTAATCATACAAGTAACATGACAGTGATATCTGTATTACGTAGCGAATGCCGAAGAAAAGAAAAAGGTCTGTTTTCCCTCGGTTTCGCATCCGCGTGGCTTTTCGCCGAGTCGGTAACCTCAGAAGTTGGGTCTCTTGAGTTCTGAATCCGATAGTAATTGCATGTCGAACATGAAATACTTCGAGACGTTCTAGATTCGTGATAAAAAGCTCGTATTCGGGATGTTAGAATAAAATGCACATTTATCATCGCGTAATACCTTTTATCGATTCGCGACGCTTTATGAGGATCGCATTTGACGTAATATTTGAACACCTACTGCTTCATCTCGACCATCTTTACCCACCTGTCACGAAATATTAGACGCGAAATCCTCAAGTGCGCTGACGATAATTGAACGAATCCGTTATATTTGCTGCAAAATTTGGTTCAAATTAATTCAGCGTTTGTCACTTTTTCTCGACAATTCATTTACCCGGCACATAATTTATTGTGCATGATGATACGGTGCGTTTTTTTTTCTTATTTTTTATAACTTTCGTTTACTTACACGGGGTTGTTGGAAATGTCCAATCGTATGTCTCTTGGATCGTTGAAGTGTGTCATCAAAAGATGACAGAATTTATTTTATCAGCACAAAAATAACACACGGTAACAAATATTTCTCTCTCATCGGTTATTATTACAAACCGACTGTTATATTAAAACTGTATTTTCATTCGTATACGGGCACACCGATCAAACTGTGGGGTCAGTTTTGAGTTGCTTTTAAATCTAGCAAAGTTGATACAATATGATTTAATTAAAGTTATTAAATCAGTGACTCCCAAACATGTTACATTATATTCCTTTTTGTATTAATATTAATAACGTATTTATTATTAATTCTTCTATATTAACAAATAGAATCATGTAAATGATGTAGAACCGATGGAATAAATATATTTATAAATTATTTCGCTAAAGATTGTCTTCAATAAAAGGCACCGGTATCCTAAAAAGGGCACTTTTCAACAGTATAGGCGATATAATTATAAATATAGTCAGTTTAATTATATACTACAACTATTATAGGAATGTATTTGAATATATGTACTCTCTTAAAACGATCCTTTTATCTCAAAATTTTAGAATTTTCAAGTCAGATTAAAAAATGACACAAAATGTAAACTCATCAAATAAATAAAGAAAATGATTTACTCTACGCGTCTTTGTTTATTTCGTATGTTTATATGTTTTGTTTCCTTTTTTAATTCTTTTTAAAATTAATAATATAATTTTTATATTTTATGTCAAATAAATTATTTATAAATGTATCAGAAGTTTCTAACATTTATTTTCAGACATAAAAGTAAATAAACATGAAAAAGTATATAAGATATAATAATCAATTATTTAAATAATAATTCAGATTAAATAATTATTCAGATTAAATAAATTTTCTGGTAATAATTTTAAGCGAATCAATACAGAATAAAACCCCCATTCCTATTATAAACTTATATTATTTATGTTTGTTTACTTTTTCGTATGAAAATAAACGTCTGGAACTTCCCATACATATATCTAAGAATATATACATTTTTATAACATCAAATCAAAATGTACAGATAATGGATCAATTTAATTTTATTTAAACCTAATTATACTAGATTAACGTATATTATATGATTTCCAGATTGAAATCTCCACGTTCTAATTTTTAAGTTCAAAATTACACTATATTTATGTGCATACGAGCTGTCGACTACCTGTTTCTTAACCACCTCAAGCATATCAAATCTTTTACTTATATAGGTATAAGTTTTACAACCAAGCGATCTATGTATCAACAAGTTCAAACTGCCATTGGCAGAGAAGACTGAGACAAATCTCTCGCAAATGCTTTTTCATTTTTTAACTGCGTAGAAACTTTTGCAACGTGAGAAACTGATAATAACAACTTTTCTGTTATCATCATATATACTTTTGTTGGTAAACGCTGCCAATTCTAATACATCATTCCTCTCCGTGTAATAAATGATTTTTTTTAAAAAAATGCAATTCATGTTTACCGTTACTAAATACCATGTAAGCAAGTTTTACACTAAAGAACATTCCTTGTTTAGTATCGCAATTTAATCTAATACAATATAGCAATATTCTGAATTTACATACTCAAAAATAGATTATTTAACTAACAGACTAGATTATGCAATCAACAGTCTTGAACTGGAAAGCACAGGATAGTCTCAACCATTGCAAATTTTGCAATCAATCTTGTTATTATACCATTTGAACTGTAAGTTTTAACATTAATACTTTTATCCCATGTAGAAATGTACCCTCGACCCAACTTCGACACAACGTCAGAAGAGGTATGTACGACGTTGTCTAACAACGTCGGCTCGACTCAGAATTTGCGTTGGCTCTAAACACCACCCCGACGTTGTCCGCTAATTTCGTACCAACGTTGTATGCCAATGTAGTACCCATGTTATAAACCAATGACGTAACAACATTTTATGCATACAAGTTTTTACATCGTTTAAATAATATATTTGTTTTAACACTACATATATTTAACAATTGGTTACCAATATAAAAAATAAATTTTGTATTAAAAATGTTTTTTAATGTAAAAAAAAATTTAATACATGTTTTTTAAATAAAAAAAAGAAAAATTCTTCAGTTTTTACTATTTCATTTTAATCAGAATGGAGAATGTTTTCATATTTATGAATAACTAATATTGTTGTATTAATTTTGCCATTTATATATTTATAATTTTATAATGACAAATACAGATATCTTTAAACCTAATAAGACATAAATAATGTATTAATATTTACGCTGCATTTATTATACTGTAAAATGTATTATTATTATAATAAACGTGTTTTAGAAAACGGTCACCCATCCAAGTGACGATCATCGCCAACGCTGCTTAACCTTGCATTGCTGTGTGCTGCTCCTGCCATTACATCCATGCACTCGATTTACTTAAGAATGTATATTAATAGCATCGTTCTAATATTGGTTATTGACGTTGTGTCCGACGTTGAATTACGACGTCATACCTAACGTTGGGTGACGACGTTAAGTACGACGTTTGATCACGACGTAGTGTCGTACCCATTGGATAACAACGTAGTCTTTCCGAACTTTGGATGACGACGTTAAGTACAACGTTGGGTCATACGTCAAATAACAACGTTGAACCTATGTCGGCCCAATGTTGATGTTTGCCGTTAAATTCCAACGTTCAATCAACGACGTCTTTTACATATGTTCCGACGTTGTTCCAACGTTGGCCCGACGGATAATTTCATTCAACGTCGGCAATTTTTGCATTGGTAGATAAGATTGTCTACAAAGCTATAAACGAAAACACAAATAAAAGAATAAAACATTTAAAAATATGTTGTTTTATATTGATTCAATGAATGTGGACATACCCTAGTTTTAAGGTTATGTACACATTTTTAAAAGTGAACGTAATTTTATTTTATTTATTAATATTAAAAATGATTGAATAATAAAGTATGCTGTTGAAATGACATTTTAGATTTTAATTTAGTATTATATATCTAAACAAAACAATAAATAAATCATTAGTGTATTTTGTCATTTTCAAATACAGTATTATGGACAATTAATATATAATAATTTGTTATTGACTTTTTTGTTTTAAACATAATAATTGATATAATCATATCTTTTACTCATTATAATTTTGCACATGTTTGACTTAAGTCAATTATATAAAATAAGAATATCAAAATATTATATATATATATACTAGTCAAAATTAAAGTGAATTAGTCATATTTCTACTATAGTATACGTTAGACATTTTTTCGTGTATACAGAGTATTTTTGTCAATAGCTATAAAAATATAATTTTTAATAAATCATTATTATTACATTAACAAATTATATAATTCATAATTGAAGATAATATTTTCAAAACATAAATAGAAATAATAAAATGCAAAATAATTCTATTTATATTAAGGACTATATATTATTATTTATAGAGTTCAATATGCAATTTGTGAAATAAATATAATATATATTATTCAATCATCGCAATAATTCAAAATACCGGTAATAGTCTACAATTACTACCCCCCCCCCCCAAGTGGGGGTAATACATTGGTAATATGCGTTAGAAATACATAATGTTGTGTGATGAATGGATTTAGGTTCCACCTTCTTGTACACAGGAAAAAATATTGATATGAATCCACCACCAAATGACTATATTGAGTATACAGTGTTGATTCAACATAGAACATGTGTAAAATTAAAACGAAAAAAATGAAGATACTCGAATTCTATAAGTAAAAACAGATTCTATGTGTTTAAAAACACCGTGTGTTTATCTAAACAGTATACATTCAACACACTACTCAATGTCGATCCAACATATTTGGACTATTTTAAAACAAACCCATTTTTTATATCACTTTATTGTTTTAATTTTTCACTCGCATATTTTATTTAGTATTTTTTTGGGTTAACAAACATTAGATTAGAAAATATTATGAAAAACACATAATTAGAAATATTTATTCTTTCATGATT
>JABFQC010005673.1:0-11426 GCA_022817085.1 Psilanteris sp. ZL-2020 | reverse complement strand
CATTTATTACCATACTGTATTGAAATTAAATTGAGACATAACATCTTTGACTGCATTTCTATAAAGTATGGTAATTTTACACGGAAAATATAGACATTTTTAGGTATACTTTTTTCTCCGTGTATAAATTCAAAATTGATTCATATTAAAATTAGTAGTAAAGTATAATCGTTCCATTCTTTCAGATTAGTATTTTTCTATAGAATTATCACCATTTAATAAAAGGAAAATTGATTGAATATCACTTAACAAGTTAAAGTTAACGATGTAAGTTAACTACACATCGAATACAATTATTTTACCGTTGAATTTATTTCGTAATAAATTTGTAAACACCAGAAAACTTAATCAATTGCAAAATACGTGGTGACAAAGTTTTAAGTTTGTGTTTTGGTTTATTAACAGTGATATTTTGAAAAAATTGACACCGTCCATTCGTCGGTTAAAAATATGGTTTAATTTTTGAACTTTTTTTAATGAATCGCGACGAATTGATTTCAGGTGCATCTTATCGCGAAACAACGTCAACACCCCCGCGCCGGTAGGAATACGCAAACTAAGAATGGCGCCCGGTAATCCGAACCGGTCCTCTTAGACTGGTATCTTGATGGCAGACGCCGTAAGTATTCCACGTACATGACGTTTGGACGGGCAGCGTAGGCACGTAGGTTCGTATATCGCTCGGGCAACTCCTCGAGGATGGAGTCAAGGTGATAGAAGAAGTTTTCGTTATGTTGGTACTCCATTCGTATGGCTGTTCGCGTGTGTAAACGTGTAACCGCATCTTCTGAGGGACTGCAACTTTTATGCGAAATAGAACATGGCGCCGAACAAACTGCCGAAGAAAAAGACTCGTGTTTTCGAACGGCGCAGATAAAAAAGTAGTAGGGAAAAAAAGGAGGACGGAAACAGAAGTCATTCAGATTCGGGGCGAGTTTTCCAATTTCAAATTGATTTTTGGCGAAAAAATATTTGCACCGGAATAGAACAAGATTTTTCAAACACTTTGTATGATTTCCTATAAAACGCTTTATGCATCTTTTATTAAATAACGTACAAAATAGTCTCCTTTCCTGATAAGTAATCTCAATTTTTTCTTAAATTAAATCAAATTTTAATGCAACTCTAGTAGAAATTTGTCTAGTATCTCGTGAGTTACTAGACAATTTATATATAAAATTTCTGAGAAAGAGAAATTTCTACTTAGGAATGGTATAAATGTTAATATCCATTTCTGAAATTGTACACACAGAGAAGAGTTTTGTTGATTCATCCAAAATTTTGTTCATTTAACCAAATTTTGGTTGAATATTTCAAATATTTTGTAAATTTAACAAAATGTTCTCTGCGTATATGACCGCGTGCAATTAAAATGATATTCTTTTAAGAAAATATATTATCCTTTTTATATAATACAACATTTTAATTTTAATTTGTCTTGTAATTTATAAAAACAATAAGCAAGCTAAATAAAATATCACAAAATTTTATTAAATTGTTCACTTTCACCATCATATATATCATATTTATTATAATATATCATTATTTGTTCACATACGATATTTTCATTTCATTCACGTAAATGACAAGTATTTCGAATTATGTAAATTTTAATTAAAATGTGTACTTATGTTCAATTTATAAATTAAACGTTTATATTCCTTGCTAAATATAAGTATCATCGTGTAACATACATTCTACCTTTATTCATAGTCTATAAATTTAAGTTTTATATTTGATTAATTATACCGATTAATTGTAAATAATTTTCACAATTGCAATTAATTATATTGATCTACTCGAACTTATCGGAATTACTAATAAATTAGTGAATTGTTTTTGAGACACTTTTTTCGTTTTTGTCATTTGGAGTGATTTTGATGAGATTTGAATCAAGGAGGAAATTTATTTTATCTCGCGCATAATAAGTTTAAGTGCGACGTATTTATTCAGCACCATAATGAGAGAATTTTTATGGTCTCATGATTCACGATAACGAGAGGATCAATAAGGCACGTTCACCGAACATTTCATCGGTTCCACTATGGATGTTTTCGTATAGATATCGAAAATTAAATCTTAATAGAAGTCGTAAAAGGACGCAGATATAGTTGAGAATTTGCAAAATTAAATAGTACCACATACTTTGATAATACCTTATGACCAATGCGATTGCATAAATAGCTCAAAATTGTTGAAACATGAATTTAACAAATAATTAGCGCATACCGTTTTGTCATTAAATTTGAAATTAATTACTTTACATAACCATCACTGCTATCTTAAATCAAGACATTTTCATTGAAAATTATACATTAGTATCCAATAATAAATCTTTTTTAATATTTTTTTCAATAAAACTTGAAATGAAAAACTTTTACACTGCCGATTTTTATATTGATATTAGGATGTCTAATATGATTTTATTATTGGGATAAATATACTATCAGGAGTCTATTCCATTTGCAATATTAAATGTCAAAAAAACAAAAATTCTTTGAATATTCAACGAGTACATTGATACAATCACGCTTAATTTATTGTACAAATAATAATTACATATCAATTCCATGTCTTCAATCTTCATCCGAAGTTTACAATTGAAATCCGATTTATAGGATGTAAAACAAGCGTGATATAATCGTCGTGTATTTTTTCAATGTAAATCCGTTGGAACGGTGCAAAATAGGTAACAAATGATACTTTCCATTAACGCGGACTGCTTAGTTTGTTTGATAAATTTGAAAACTTCGACAGAATAATCTATGCAAGTTTCGAAGTGCTTTCCGTCAGTTCTTTAATGTGCTTATTACTTCAGTTACTTTAATATTTTAATGAACAAGTTATTAATTTATTGAACAGGATCCTGGGTGTCAAACGTATTATATTTGACATTAATCATCGCGTCGGATTCATGGAATGAAACTGATTTATGCATGTGTATGGAATTATGCTTCGAATTATGTTACGCTTTAAAAAAGAAATAATTTTTCATTTTGAACTCGTCGGACTGATAATCAAAAAAGCATGTTTCTAATTTAACGAGTTTCATTTCGAATGATTATAAAATTTGTTGATTTTAAGATACCCAACTATTTACTATATAATATATCAAAAATGGGATATACTTGAAAATAATATAAAAATTACTATATAATATATTAAACTTTTAAATGCGCACAATATTATATTCAACTTATGTACAAATTTTTAATATATGTTTTCTCTGTGTATATATTATATATATTATTATGACATAATTATTTCGAATTGTCCGTATGCATCATATTAGAATATATACCATTTTTTTAATTTTTATAATAATTTTCGAAAATATTTCTGAAACGTGTAGAAAAAAGATATATCATAAATTGCTATACTTCTAGCTTCTGAGGATATCTCAATGAATATTACAGAAATTACTATACCTTTTTTATAGCAAACTTTCTTATATGATATTGTACTGTGCCAAAATTGTATAACAATTTTTACAATATCTTATAGTAAAAAGTACTGTATTGTATTACAAAAGTTACTTTAGTATAGTATAGTAATTTTGCATTATTTTTGTTTCGATATCCTTGGAACGCCAAACTTAATGTTTAATATAACTTTTTTCTACGTGTATGTTTAGCCAATCGGATGACTTTCAGAACGTTATCTGATTTAAAAAAATACATTTTTAATGTTCATCATAACAAACATATATTGACCGTAAAAATCGGAATTACAATTTTGAAAATAGTTATATTTATTTATTTTTTCCGTATCTTCCCTGAAAAAGGAAGTCGCCCTGCGTTCCTCGTATCGCAACATATCTCAATTCCATCTCCGTTACGGTCACAGAATTGTTATATTAACAATAAGATTGCATTTATTTTATTTTTACATCTAATATGAATATTTGCACAATGCAAAAGTAATTGCTCGAATCCCTTGATTATTATTTAATCGCTTAATGCCTACTGCAATTAATTGCATCATTTTGTCTGGCATTTAGAGGAGCAAACAAATTCCTCAGGTAAAAGATCGGCAAATGGAATACGTGGTTTATGCATTTAAGCGTGCGCACGTGTGTGTATACGTTAATAACAGCGAAGATTATCGCTCCTCAAAGAAAGAACGGATCATACGATTTCGTACTTTTACGTCTACGGTTGAGTTTGAATATATAAAATGGGCTTTGTGCGGGGCACAGAAACAGCGAAAAGTAAAAGAAATAATTTTAAACGAAGCCCGCATGAGATACATACGTTCGACACGCTTTGCCCCGGAAAAATAAGTGCATGAGCTAGTGTGATATAAAAAAAGAAAGAAAAAAAAAAACCGATCGTACGTGTGCATATGTAGGCGTGCTTACATGCGCGCGTCACATTATGAACGATATGTACGTCAGTTTCGGCATAAGTATCCGTTCACGTGACTTCATTTTCGTGAAAACCGTTGATGACAATGCGGACGTTATTCTGCAGCCAAGATCAACGGCTGTTTTATTCCTAAGTGCATACTTAAGCGTTGGAAATTCGCGACCTTTTTCAATTTCATTCGAACGTTTGTCATTATGCATGAGGTATGCAATAAAAGTTGCATGAAATAGAAATAATGTAAATAGAAAGTGAAACGAGTCTGTGTCCAAATATGATTAGTAATATTTTTGTCATGCTTATGATTGTTTTTTTGTCTTTTTTTTTGTGAAAACTGAAAATAATTTTTTGTTGACTCAATTTGATCAGACGAAATTTAAGTCTTTTTTTCAACATTTTTATTACAATAAGGTATATTAATATGTTTATATATAGTTGTATATCCATTTATAACTTATTAATGAATTCTTGCAATATCATAATAGTATTAATGATAATAATTATCCGCATTCAGCATCTTCTGAAAATATAATTCGATCCGCGTATGTCTGTTATGTGCATTAAATAATTTATTACGAGGATGAACCGATTCATCATGTTCAATCGACCAAATCCGTGATCAAGTCGCCCTATTTGCCAAGAGAGTTACACGCATTTTACCTGACATGTTCACTTTTAATTTAACCTGTCTTTTTAGACTGTGCCGTTTTGTCTTTGTCATTTTATTTACCATCCCGACACGCCCTGATTAGCTGCAATACTATGCATTTATTTACATCGCGAAACAAATATACGAGTAAATAAAATTGCTAACAAATATATTGTTAGATAATTTGTTAATAGTCTTAAACTCACAATCAATATGACGTTTAATGTTATTATAATTATATTAATAATAATTATAAAAATTAACATATGCAATTTAAATTCCTTTAAGTGATGCGACCTAATGAATCGGACGAAAGTAAGAGTTCTCCAATTACGAAAATTTCTCATAAACTTAGTTACTTCACTAGAGATATTCACCTTCAACATAAAGTAACGGTACTTCAGTTTTGCAAGGTGTAATATATGAATTTGTATGTATATATATATATATTACTGAATGATTGAATTGATTAAAGTATGTTATATATGCTATATAGGGCTCGATAAAGTGAATCTCTTTTTATATATGTATGAAGTTTAATAATAAAGGATTATGGAAACTATACTATTATTATGATTTAATAATTAATGCAATTTAATAACAAAGTAACGTGTTTTTGACATACACATACAAACATATTTTTATGAAAACTAAAGAATAACTTGGTCTCCTCTAACTTTTATGAATGATTCTCCTTTTGATTAATTGTTGATAGCTTATTCTGATTGTTTGATGATAAATGATTATTTGATACAACTATATAAATGCGTCTTTGTAATATTTATTTGTTTATTTAGTTATTTATTATTATTTATTATAAATGACTGAACTGAAGCTCCATTTGTATTAAAGAGACCACAAAGGATGTTATAGGATCTCGAAAGGGGTGTGATATTAGTTTGGTTTCATTGTAGTTCATTACATTTGATGTATCAATGAACTATTTTATTTTATTGTACATAAAAAACCAACGGTTTATATTAAATATATCAATATATATATTAATAGGAAAGAGTAGTTACAGCGTAGTTAAATATAACAACGTTTCTCTAACTTATTCCGATTTTTGATAGTCTGAATTATTACAATATATTATAATAACATGATTATAATGATACGAATATATTTCTTTAATTTTTTAATTTAAAACGAATTTCATTTTTATTTTGAATTTAAAATTGTATAATAAAATGCATGCAATATCATAATATATAATATAATATAATATAACAATATAGATATAATAAACAAAATGCAATGCAAATTATTAATAAATTTATCGCAAGATGCAGGTATGATTTCGACTACTAAATTCCTCATTACCCGTCAACGCAGGGTAGCGATTTCTTAACCCTTTAAATAGCCAAGATTTCAATTAATAAACGGAAAGAAGACAATCTCGATGTAAGAATGAAATATCCACTCGTCATCACTTCTTATGAATGTGATTCATATAAAATCGCAATTTCGTTTGCTAGTTCTTTTGTTGTACGACGGAAGGACAATCATCGTATTCCAGATAAAAGTCGAATAGATTCATGTCGATGGAGGATGAAGAGTGCAGATATGAGAGGAAAATTTGAAAAGGAGTGAACGCGCAGATGCTGACACAAGTAAAATCCCAGACGAGTTATTCAAATCTCAATTTAAAAAATTTTGTCGTCAATGTGAAGCACCGTCTTTTCGTAATGCACAACTGATATGCATCTACGTGCCTGTCACGAGCAAAAGTACTCGGCTTATTAATATTAAAAACTCTGAGTTCACAAAAATAAAATACGGAGTTTGTTCTGTTACATATTGCAAGGTATAAAATAAACTGAGAAAGCAGCACGAGAAGGTAAACATTTACTAACGATTGTGTTAAATGACACCCCGAACGAGGCTAAGTGGTCATTTGGGTATCGTTTTTTAAATCACCATAATTACTCAATATTATATACATTGAAGGAAAAAATATAGTAATCCTCCTTAATGTACACTTTTTAATACAATATATAGTAATTGATAATCTATAAATAATAATGTCTACACTGAATTAATATTAAACTAAAATTTACTATATTTTACTATATATATATAATAGACATTATTATTTATCAATATTAATTACAATATTATATTCAAAAATGTACATCAGAGAGCAAACCATCCCACGATTCCTATATTTTTTCTTTGAGTGCATTATAAATTTAAGAATATTCGTTATATGCAATTTTATCCTGCAATAGTTACAAAATACAATAAATTTTACTCTAATATTTTTGTCAGTGCAATAATAAAAAATCAATATATGACCCCAAGTAAAATGTCCGCGCGTTTTGTTTTTTATATTAAATCAATATGTATTTTAATTACATTTTTTAATTCGTAATTAACAACACCTAATGTTAAAAAAAGCTGCCAATTTTACATTAAAAGGCCAATTTTTTAGAATTCTAAAAATAAATCATTCGAAGTCACGAAACCACGTAATTTCGTCTCCGATGACTAGTCCAAATTGCATAATTCAACAACAACCCGTTCGCCTCCCGATTTCTTTTTCGCCACTCGCATCCGAAGGAAGATGCGAAGCCACACATTCAGGTCGCACAAAACTGCGGGGGAGGGGAAAAAATGGGAAAGAAAGATCGAATGCGGAACGTTGCGTGGCGTGGCAAGAGTGCAAAAGAGAGTGAACGGGGGAGTGAGAAAGAGAAGAAACAATGAACGAGGAGTTATCTGTAATGGAATAAGTTGGTAACAATGGTATATTGTTGGTAGGATGGTCGCTCCGCCGTGTTGACGGACATTATCACCGGAAGTTGCGTTTCCGTAATACCGTGCTCAGCACGTCAGAAGACGTCAGTTTCATGATTCGCGGAATGTATGCCATGCGAGTTCGTAAATAGGCTTCCATTCAAATTTGTGAGCGCCTATCGAACTATTCGAATCGCGAATAGCGAAGAGCCTCTAACTGCGCGGTATCGTACTTACTCCGCGAGTCGTTACATTGCCGCTGAATTCATCGCGATAGCGCGATTCCGACATTCACTCGTAAGACGAAGCCTCCGTTCGCCTCGCTTTCGTTGTTCGCGCACTTTATTCGCAAGTTGTCGCTTTTACAAATCATTTAAAAGCGGCGTATTGATCAATCGGTGACCTCGTTACTTCGGGACAAAAACAGCTGGAGCTATTGCAACGGCGCAGGCTGGAGTGACCTGATTTAGAGAGAAAATAAAAAAAAAAAAAAATAAGAGAAAAAAGAAAACAAAAAAAAGAAAAAAAACCAGCGCCTGACGCCAATGCGAGAAGGGAGATATTTACTTTGATGGTTTTGTTGATTAAAATAGGGGAGGAAGTGCCGGAGCACCGACTACGAAACGTTTTGCGCGAAAGAACGAACGGTCCGAGCAACGGAGACGTATCACCCAGCAAGACCAATACAAATGGCCCGATATTGTCCCAGTAATGGCACCAGAGTTGCCAGTGGTATTATAATTGTATACCGAGACGTAGACCATTAATATACCATCGTTGGAGTGATAACGTCGGCCCAGTACTGTTACCAGCATTCTACCAGTACTGGTTTCCGAACTTTTCAGTACTCGTTTTTAGTTGGTACATTATTAGTATTGCATTAGACTATATAACAAAACGTGCCACACCGGCTCAACTCTGGCACTTTACTGGTTGTCAATTTTGAACATGTCTGGTTCAGCTCAGGTTTGCTGCTATTTCGGTTGTTAACCTTAGTGTGGCCAATACTGGCACAAACCTAGTTGCCATAATCTGGTAACCAATGCTGTGCCAGAATTGGGCCATTTGTTTAACTCTGGCATATTCCTGCTGAGCAGAACTGCTAATATTGGTATCAGTTTGAATGATCGAACGATTCGTTGTTCGGTAGACAAACGTTCCACGGACGTCGTGACGATGATCGTGTGTATTGAAAAAACGGGTACGAAATTTCGCCACGCCATCTGTATCGAAGCTCGAAGTCGAAGCTGCATCTAGGGCGTTGGAGTTTAACTAAGTCTGTCAAACAATCTGTATGTACTTTGAGCAACAGTCTGGCATCACCCTCGCACCATTTTGCTCGCTCCTGTCTGCTACTCTTATTGTGCTGTTAATTCGACACTTTTTGCCGACCTTCCGGGGGTTAAGAGACACGCAGTTGCACTAACTGTATTTACAAACTTGCCTTTATTAATTTTCATCCAATCGCGCGTTTCGGAATACTTAGTTACCCGACTCCGCATAAACAAAAGCCAAGCACTCGTCCAATTTGTGAACTTAAATAAGCCAAATCAGGTTGAGACTTAACGCGGATGCGGCAGCCTTTGCAACAATTGTTCGATTCGTGTTATTTATCGGGTTAAATATAACGAGAGTATGATTGTTACTTTTGAATTAACATAGTACAAATCAATTCCATCGGGAGACGTTTGGTTGCGAACAAACTCGATATTTGTAGCTGTACTGAAAACAAGTGTCTTAAATTGAGATGGTTTCAGTCAAAATAAACAACAGATGCACTCTTAAAATGATCCTTTTCTCTCAAGAATTCAGAATTTTCAAGACAGATTAAAGAAGGACGCATAAAATGTAAACTCGTCAAATAAATAAACAAAATAGATTTACTCCACATTTCCTTGTTTATTTCGTGAGTTTATATGCTTTTTTCCTTTTTTAATTGGTTCCAAAAAATTATAATTTTACGTCAAATAGATTGTTTCTATGAGTGTAGTAACTTCTGTTTTCTATTAAAATGTCTTGAAATGAGACGTTGCGACTTACATGGTATATTAATGCAACTTATAAGCGCGATTTAATTTGCAGCCGTGAATTTTACAAAAATAAGTTACTATTGCGCGCGAATTTTTTTTGTTACCCGAAATGCTCGAATCGGGTTATTATTAGCCGCAAAAACGACTGTTGCGATTAAGCGTTACGATACATTCAATTACGTCACAATATTGCACTTGAATTTAAATAAAAGCTTACATAAAACGCCAAGTTAGAGACAATATGATGTAACGATAAGTGAATCGGTACATCAGGACATCGAATCATCCGTTTAATATCAGTCGCGGAAGAGTGGTTGGAAGGAAGCTATAGCGCGAGGCAGATTTTAATCCTTGTCGTAGCTAGGGGACGACGTTGAAGTGACTTGAAGTCTCTTCAGGCGAGATGCTTAATTCCACCCCGTCCCCCCGCCGCACTCTAACTTTAACGCACCCTTCCTGCCAAGCTCTTCAGTAATAATCTTCTGTTCTCAAATTTTTCGTCATCAAAAAGACTTCGCGTTACAGCGATATATCGCGTACTTGCGGTGCATAATTTCAATGTCTCAGACTGCCAAAGGTATGTCAAATTTCTTAACGACGGATCCGCCGTTGAAAGAATACTAATTTTAGAACTGGGTGTTCCACTTTACAACTTGGTGGTTTCTGTATACGGAGCAAGTGGTCATAGAGAGAATTGTAACCACTAAAGAACATTTATTATAAATTCGCTTTATGCAAATTGCATGAAAATTTGTTGTTATTATTATTGTTATTATTATTATTATTATTATTATATGTGATTCCATTAATAGCAAATATTCGAATGATTAAATAATTGCAAAATTAATTTATTGCCGGGCATTTGAAACGAAACGAAACGAAAGTATATTGCATATTTTATAGCCAATTATATTATGATTATTGTTGCGTATAATCGAATAATTATTTACGCGATTCGTTGTGATTATACGGTTTAGGTAACATAAACGTTGCGAATCTCGCTACACGTACGCGAAACATTTAAACCGCGATTCTTAACATTCAACCAATTAATTAAATCGTCTCCGATATTCAGGAATTTCAGATTGCGCGTGTTAATTGCAAACAGAGCGTCGCGTGACAGGGAACAATTTTGAACTTTAGAAAGCTCTATATTTTGATTAGAAATTCAAAATTCACTCGTGACGAGACATTTCATCAGTACAAATTGGAGACACGAAAATGGGTTCCATCGCGACTTTTGTTCTGCCGCGTTCCCTTTTACATTTCTTTCCTACTTTTTTTTTTTTTTTCTTTTTTTTCGTGCCTCTCTTCGAATGATTTTGTACCACCTTTGCTCGAAAATGTATCTGTGTCCTCGAGCGCATTGCGCCTTTCATCTCTTGTCTCTGCAGCAGGCAAAGCACTTATACACTCAGCTTTCCGAGTCTCTCTCTGCCTTTCCCGGCGAAAGTTTTGTCTTGTTCTGGTCTCTGTGTAGGCCGGCGCGCACCCTTTTCCTATCTTTCCTTGTCCGCACATCCTTTTTCGCTATCCGCGCTCAAGTCAACGCACGCCCCCTGCCTCTCCTACCCCTCTCCCCCCCCTCCCCCCCCACCCCCCCCCCCCCCACCCCCTCCCTCTCTCATCCTCACCCACTCCCCC
>JABFQC010005672.1:0-11427 GCA_022817085.1 Psilanteris sp. ZL-2020 | reverse complement strand
TTCAAATCATATTTTAAAATATGAAATATATTCGACTATATCCTACTTTTGAGATATTATATAGTAAATTATTCAACAACTGTTTTCTCCGTGTAGAATTTTTTACATTTAAAAATTGTATTTAAAAAAAAAACCCGAAGATTTCTGTCAAAATGCGAAAAATACAAAACTTGATGAATTTAATGACATATTTCATTAGTGTCGCAAGAAATAATAAACTTTGCAATTGTAAAACGCGTAATTCTTTATAATTTAAAAAGCAAATTTTCGAAATTGACGATTGACAACATCGAAATGCGAAAAATGCAAAATTGTTCATTCAAATCGTATCGTATCATTCAATAAGTGTAATTAGTGTTACGTCATATTGTATGTATCGCGATTCAAAAATGCGGAATTTGTTAACATTTGAAAACCAAATCTTCAAAATTGACGTCAGTCTGATCTTTCGCAGAAACCGAACGGTCGTTATTACGTTGACAGTTAATGCTGTTATGCAATTAATTATACGAGAACAATTAAAGTCATTTGTTCATGTTGCTTTAAGTGTTCACCTTAGATAGTAAAAACTAGTTTCACGGGCGCACATGAGTTACGGTACTGTTTATTATACATGTTTTTATTCTTTTTTCTCTTTACATTTTATCTTGTTAGCAGTTCTTTCACACTTTATAAGCCATTCGATAGGATTATACACAATCCGCGACAAAAAATAACAGATGTTGTGCGATGCACGGATGGCAGCCATTTTTATCGTTGTTTGTATAAACGGATTATAAATATTAATAGTCGTTTGAGCATGAAAACATCGTTAGCATTCGATTACGGTTCAAAATTCATTTTTGAGATTTCGATCGGTCGATCGGATGATTCGATGATTTCATGCAATTTCAACAATGCAAGTTCCGCGAAGACAACGATGATTAAAATATGATAAATTTGAAGGAAAGGAAAAAACAGGCTAATTTTTTTGCAGCTGCAATTACGAAATTATTATTATTATTATTTTTCGTGCGGATAATTTTGACGCTGATAATTGTTCGAATAATGATTCGTCGTGGAATTATATCAACTGACGTCAGAGCGAGCATTCGCAGATCCGGATTCCGTAGGATGAGATTGACATTGAAAATGCACAGATGTGTATCAGCGCAGTCGACTTTCGTGAGAGGCGAACGCCACGAATAAATCAGCAGGCAACTTCATTTTGTTGCACGATAGATCTCCGTTTGCGCGCGACTATTAATGATTTGAACGAAGGTCGGACACCGTGCAAAGCTGCACTTATTTTTGCACACCCATTGCTGTTATGATTTCATAATTACAATGACGTTTTAGTGCGAAACTAATTTGTAATTGCAGGCATTCATTAGGTGTAATTGAATGGCGCGATTGAGGAACGCGGTATGAGACAGTACTATGGTTGGGATGTCAATTTGAAATGTATTTAATATATCTGTACATTTCTATTATGGCTGTATTAAAATGAATTAGTATATATGAATTGATGTATAAGATTTATATTGAAATAATTTTTGTCGTATCGTTTGAATCGCGAGTTAGATATACATCGAAAAAAATACTGACATTAGTATGCAAATACTAATTAAATCTAATTTTTCATTTTAATAATCCTAATTAAGAGAAAATTCTGTTAGTTCTATCCAAATAAATAACAAAATGTATTTTTTATTTTAGTTAAATATTTATAGAGAAACGACGGGAGTATTTTGTAGTAATCGTAAAATTAGTACGAACATTATTCTACTTTTACTAATTTAGTCATTTTAATGGATAATGTAGATATTTAAATCGAATTTGAGTAATTTTGAATATAGATATAGTTGTTTTTATTCTAATTCAAATAATAAAATTCTTTAAATAATTTATTATTTCATTATTATTAACAATAATTTACGTAAAATTACATTAATAAATTACACTAATAATTAAGGAAAAATTAATAGTATTAATACTAGAATGACTTTTAGTAAATTTCTTTATAAAGTTAATTTACCTTCAAAATTAGCCAATATAAATATATATATATTTGATACTAAATTAATACAAATGATTTAATAATAATAATTAATATCACTAATATTGAATTTTCTTTTTTATTTTAGTTTAATACGTTGAAAGTATTTATACCTAAGTATGACCTAATTCATACTAATTACATTTCAAATCCATATAAAATTACTATTAACATTAATATACTAACACTAATCCATACTATTAATATTACATTATACTCTATCACAATTTTAAATAAATACATATTATATCCAAATAACATCCCAGAAGGAATAATGCAAATGGCCCAATATGGGCCCAATTCTGGGCCGATTAAAAATAGTAGCATATACAAGAAAGAAAGTACTATGTTTATGCCACTATTTTACCATAATTTATTAGACAAATTTGAAGTTTGTTCCTTCCAGGGTCAGTTTCGTTTCTTTTATAGTGAAATTTAAAATTTATTTTTCTCCGTATACTAATTTCCGAAATTTTCAGTTCTGTTTTTATCTGGCACATTATTAGTATTATGTAATAAACTATACAATACAAAATGTCATGCCTAGCTCGACAGTGGCACTTTACTGGTTGTCAATTTTGACCAACTCTGGTTCAGCCCACGTTTGCTGCTATTTTGGTTGTTAACCATAGCTTGGCCAATACTGGCACAAACCTGGATGTCATAATCTGGTACACGCAGAGAACATTTTGTTGTTTCAACCAAAATTTTATTAAATTTACAAAATATTGGTTGCATTGAACCAAATTTTGGTTAAATGTACGAAATTTTAGTTGAATTAACAAAACTTTTCTCTGCGTGTAACCAGTGTTGTGCCAAAATTGGGCCATTTCTTGGTTCTGCTAGGATATATATAAATATATTAATACCATACAAATCTGAAATTACAAACTTAATCTCTGGCCTCCCACACAAATATCATATAATTCTAATTTCCTCTCCCAACCCTCTAACTTTAAATTCCAATTTCTCAATCAAACCATCAATGACACCTTTACATCGAATTATCCTTTCCAATCTTTAACTCTTCAGCAATCTTTTTGGAGAACACTCAAGTCCTCCAAAATCATTGCGACAAATCTTTGCAATTCTTCATTTTTTTTTACCAATTATTTAATTATAGTAATTAGCATTATCACATAACAGTAAATAACGTGCAATTTGAATGCAAGTCTCAATAGAAATGCAATCCCACCAAGGGCATGCATTACATCGTAGTCGAACGTTGTGAAACGTTGTTGCATTCCGTTCGACGCTTTTTATTTAGACTAGATACAGAATTTGATTATCTTATTGGCACTTGTAATTCGAACGTTATTATGCACGGGCATCATATTTAAAGCCAAAAGCCGATAACAAATCAACAGGTTGATAACCAATCCGCTGTTTTAGACGTTGCGATTTACTCGAACCGCGGCCACATCGTTCCATCTATGGGACCTTTTACCGATTCGAATGGCCATTTCTAAACACTTCAATGTAAACCGTTTCGAGCGATGAAACACATTTGATGATTTATGTCGTCTTACGTTTTGTCTCGATGATGTACAAATCTTAATTGACACGGTTGGATGTGTTTAAAGACGAAATATTTGTACATTTATATATGCATATAATGTATGTGTGTGTTAATTTTATGTTAAATATTAAATGTCTCAATCGGCTGAACAATTACTCTGTTTAACGTCATAACGAATAATATTCGTATAGTTAGCATTGCGTTGAAGACCAATTATCGCATACACATAGGTCATAAACAATTATCTCAATTGTTTTACTTGTTGCAGCTGAATATTGATTTTTCTGTATTTACTTAGTGGCGTTTGATAAAAGATAAATTGCTTGAACAATAAATCTATTAATTATGTCTAAACGGAAAACGTTGTCTAAAAGTGAATTGTTTATGTAAAGCGTTATTTGAAACGTCATAAAATAGGGGAAAAAATGTTTGACGTAGATATTTATTTGCAATTGATTTATCTCATCGTTTATGGATTAATGGGAATAAATCGCGGAATGGGATGAATTCGCAGTAACGGAAGAACAAAAAAATGGTTTTAATTTTTTTCGAAATGAAATGTATGTTGTTTTGGGCAAATGTAACAAGTGATATAATTTTGTTTGTGGTGCAATTGGTTTTATGCGCGCAACTTGCGCGATTTATTAATTCACCTTTCTTTAAATGAGAAGAATAATTGCATTTTCAAGTTCTCCATTAACATATATCTACTTTTTTCAATAATTATAAATGCAATGATCATCGCCAACAAATTATTGTTATTACATACTTGATATATTTTTAAGTTATTCAGAAGGCCTTCATCTATTTCAGATGAAAATTCTTCAGCAATGGATTGAGCAAAAAACGAGCATCAGTTTGTTGTTTTGACCAAAAAAAAAGTCGACAAAATAGGTTATGACAGATGACTTTGAATCGGTTTTGAATTTTATTGCAACTGATTGCTAATTATAATGTATTATGAAAATTTGAATATGTTTTTATAATTAGAGGTAATAATTTATCTTTATCGACAAGATAATGTCGATTTTCATTGTAATTATATTTATGAAATATAAATAATTTATTGCTTATATTATAATATTGTTTATTTAAAAATAAAAAATTAAAATTAATGTAAAAGAAATAGATTAAATTTTTATTTCATAGTACATATTAAGTAACACTGTTTTATCTATTAATTTTTTTTATTTATGTTCAATTATGTATAAAAGTATTTATATATTTTTTTATAAATAAATTCAACTTATTCTCATAATGGTAATCATGAAATAATGATTTTAATTATTGCTCAAAATTAACAAATTCTAATTTCTACGACTGTATTTCAATAACTAATTTCAACAATTAGAATTTTTATAAATTACCCAACAGCCTCACGCTCAAATAATTAAGTTATAGAATCTCATAATTTTAAGTTATATTAAATACACTAAATAATATATTGTCAACAAGATAAATAAAAATGTTAAAAAATGAATCTGTTAATTTATATTATGTCATGGATTTATTACATTCAATAAATAACACGCGTATTCGACATAAAAATTTATCCAAAAACATTAACAAGAAAAATTTCATTTTTACTCCTCACATTTTCATCGAAAACTACCAAAACTCAGCTCGAAAATGACCAATTCCGCAACTCATTTAATATGTTCATTATTTTCCACGAAATTCCGACAATTCTGCCATTCAACCGAACCCGTTTTCTGCAAATCAACCCAACGCATCGGTTGCATCACCCAAAGCGTCGCGTCTCATAAGTTATGATCGCGCTCTCATTGACATCGAATACATATTTGCGTTTACCCTGAATATTGGAATTTGTCCCTAATACAATTCAAGAAGGCACAATTCAAGCGTGGCGTACATTAAATAGGTAAAAGAAGGCGAGATAAGAATGAGACTGCCGGGCAAGGTTGAAGAGGATAAGGATCACCTTGGCCGTGAAGAGGCTGGAATTGATTGGCGGGGGTCCTTCTTGACCTCCAATAACGACATATAAGTACGAGCACGCGCCCCCACCTCATATCAAACGGATCAACGCGGCATACCGTGCACCTACCAACTTACGTGCAAGCCAATCTACCCCCTTCTTCATACATAAGCCAACGCGGTAATTCGAACAGTTAACCAGGCTACCGCGGTAGTAGTTGACTGGCTTGTTCAGTGCAAGGAATTCTCTGTAATTTCGCGCAACGGTCACACAACAAAGGAAAAGGATCTGCGCCAGCAAAATGAAATTCGTAAGTAACGCTAGTTCGGGCTCGAACGAGAAAATAAGTTGACGACGACGGGTCAATTCGGGTCACTCGCGGTTGACGAAATGACAACATTTGTCGAAATTGAAAAATCTCATTTGTTAGTGTTGACGTTTCGTGCCGCGTGAGGAACTTTGACGATCCATTTTTGATGCTTTGAGAATTAATCGCTGGGATATGAGGATAATTGACGTTGAATTTGTTGTCAGATTCTTGTTTGTAATCGTGAAGTTGAATTTTAATTTATGAGAGTTGAAGTTGATGATTGGAGTGTTGAAATTTGTATTCTGTGAGTTAAAGTTGGGTTTCTAAGAGTTGAAATTATGAGAGTTAATGGATAAATTTGAGACGCGACGTTTGTAGTTTGACAGTTCAAGTTGAAATTTCGATATTGTGAGAAGTCGATATTGTGAGAGTCAAAGTGAAGATTTTAATAAGCAACTGTGAAATATCGTGAGTCGAAGTTGACATTTTGAGAATTAATTTCTTATTTAATTAATTGGAAGTAGAATATTAAATATTGCTATTGTATATAGATACAGTTGAAATTGGAACAGTTGAGTTTAAAATTATTATAAAGTAAAACTTAATTGTAATAATTAATATCAAAAAATTACAAGTTGAAGATGACATTATGAGAATTAAAGTTGAAATTTTAAAGTTCAACAAAGTAATTTTGCTAAAAAATATTTCATATTTAAAAGTTAAAGTTGAAATTGTGATAATTAAATTTGAAATGTTAATAATAAAAAGTGAAACGTAGCGACTTGCAGTTGACATTTCGGAAATTAAAGTTGAATTGGAAATTGGAACGGAAGATTGTTCGTCGGCTGTTGAAAACACATACTCGCTCTATTAAACGGTTACTTTCGGCCTCTTATTGTTTCTGATGCAGTATATCGGTTTGAATTACGCGGCCGGAGTATCACGAAGTAGCGAGCATTTTCGAAATGAAATCCTTCTATTAAAGTCGGTTAACTTGAAACGGGATATTAAATTCAGCCTAAACAATTATTTAGCGAGTCTTTGTGGTCTTCATTCATGACAATGGTGTGAATGTATCGTGTTAATATAGCTTTAATCTGCGATTGCTTCAGATAGCTACTTATTATATCGCGGCAATGCAATATTATGGGAAATGAAGCCGCCTGTAATTACGCTGTCATGTTGGTATCAAATAACCATTTCAAACGTTGAAAAAAAATTATATCACTGCAAAATTAATATTAAACTCGGTTGCTCGCGAACTACTCGATTATTACGAATATTGCTATTAAATGAAATGCAATTAATTTGGAATCATGAATATAACGTCGCTCAATAATTTTCAACATTCGTTCGTATCAAATTGTCCTTAAAAATTGGATTTAACGTTGAAAAAGTGTAAAAAGTCATCAAACGATTTTCGTCGTCGGCCCTCGGTGAAATAACATCACCAGATCGCTTTGCTAACGTAGTCAACTTCAACAAATTGTTGAAAACGTTTCAACGACCTGAATCCACGAGAATCGCGCTCGATCGCCAAAACTGATCGACGATCGTTGCACCGATAGCAAAATTTTATGAACCGAGCGGGCTATTTGAAAAGCACAATAACATTTGCACGATTCGCTGCGATCATTAAAACGTGGCGATTAAACAATCGCTAGTGTGAAAAGAGCCATTATATTATCTGGCCGAGACAAAAAATGGGACACAAAAACGACGCTCCTATTTCATCTACTTCTTCGGCCTCTTTTTTTTCCTTGAACGCTACACTAGACCTCGAATTATAACACATTATAAAAGTGCCGCGCCGAGATAAAAGCTGGAAATGGTTGTTTCGTGTCCGCGCTGTTACCGACAGGCAAACGAGATACTATTTGGCGCGGACGGAAAACGAAAGGTGTCCGTGGTAACGTGCCGAGGCTCGTACGTTGAGATCAAATTATGGGTTTGAGACAATCAAACGAATCAGAGCGTATTTTATAGCGTATTGCAAATCGACCGATCTGAAGAGGCTGTCTTTCGAAAGTGCAGCATACGGTTCGGACGAAGTGGGTCCATCGGGTTGCGCAATGACAAATGAAATTCAAATCCGATCGCCGATTCGTCATCTCAATTACGGATGAACAATGCACTGGTGAATTCCGTTAATAGTTTTGCTGTTGAGTCGGCCTTTTGAGTTGAATAGGTGGCGTTGAAAATGAAATGGTCGGGAGCTTTATTTCATTCGCCTATGAAATTAACGATAATAAAATAAATTATAATAATAGAATTATTCCGAATCAATTTTTCATAAAACACGAAACAATGATTAGTTTCAACTTATAAAATTGTTTTCATGGCATTAATTGAAATGGATTATGTTGAAATATTAAAAAAGGTTTACCAATACTATTATATACGAACCATATGTATATGACTCGTATTATTTTAATAAAGATCCTCAATCCTGAAATTAAATATCCTCATGAGTTGAAAATCCTCATCGTAATTTCGTATTGAAAACTTTCATCAACTTCGTGACGCCTCTTTTCAACTTGAAATGTAAACTATTGATTTAAATCCCAATGGTAACCAAATTCACCAAATTCAAAAGTACATATTGCTTAACCGCGTAATCTGGTCAACATTTCGTGTTGTTTTCATTAGAGATTGAATGTCCTCGAAGGAAAGGCGGTAACCTCAAATTTGTTGTCACAGCATTCGCCTCTATATCCGAAAACCCTTTCGAATCCAGTTGCAATCGATACACGAATTTGAATTGAAAAAAAAACGAATCTGTCGCGAATTCGACTCCCGCAATCCGATCGTTTCAGTTGAAATATCGAAAGATCTGGGTTTCCTTGGTGTTAAATGGCAACGAGTCCAATTGGACATCCGAGCGTCGACGCGAATGTGCAACATGGGAAACCGTTTCGCGCTCGGGACTGACCATTGTTGATGAGCCGACTGTTACGCCTAGAAATCGCGAAGTAGAACGGATCGGTCTTCAATGAAACGCCTGTGCGTGACTGTCGCGACGACGCCGCACATAATGAGAACAATCAAGTTACTCTTCATTGAATGCCGAAACCTTCCCTGGATAAATCGCGTGCGGCGATCATAATTGCGATATTGTTTGCCTCGCGTAATCGGACTGTTGAATATGCATGACGCCAAAGTCCCCGCTTCTTCGGCGTTCGGCGGAGTACAATCTCCGGCTCGGTTGGATCGAAAAAAGTATCATCGGTCGTTATTAAAAGTAATGCGCGTAATTTCCAACAATTATTTTTTTGTTCTCACTCGTTACCGCAAGAAAGTCACGCTTTCTCCGTGATCTTAAACCGTTTGCGATCGATACGCGATACCAGGATCGTTTGACCGGGTTTTCAAAAAAACGATTGAAATTATTCCCGGGTTTTAAGGTTAGATTGACGAGAAATCGTCCGAAATCTGGCGAACCCCACGCGGCTCGACTGTTCGTAGTGGTTCGCGATTTCGGGACCGTCAGCTGACCGATCAGCTGTTTGCGAGTAAAAAGTACTCGCGTTAATATAATAGTCGCTGGGTTAGCAATAACGATTCATTCAAGAAATTGTTCGAATGACCCAAGGCATGTTCTGGTCACCGGCCTTGCCCGGAGCTTGGTCGATGCGATTCATCGTTTTTTCTTCCTCGTTTGACGTTAATCCATACGCACGTTTTCTGACATAATTCATACAACCGAAGTGAAAATTTTGTAAATAAATTAACTCGAGACGAAGTTGGTTTGAACATATTTGAATCTTTTGTCGATTTAAACGCCGATTTTGACAATTCGACAAATTGGTACCGATTGGAGAAATGGATATTATTTGGACCAATTAATTAATCTAGTACAAGTTGAGTAAATTGGACAAACTGGTCTTACTTTGACAAATTAGTCAAATTGGTACCGACTGGACAAGTTGTAATTCAGAAATATACAACCAATTGAACAAACGGAAAATATTGGTGTAGTTAGAAACATTAATCAAATTGGTACCAGTTGGACAAATTGGATAAACTGGATAAAATTGTACTTTTGATACTCGTTTGTGTTGAAACTAATAAGTGAATGATGAGACAAATGAAAAAGACAATGCTAAATTAAATCTTCTATACGTGTTCCATCAAATCCACATTTTTCAGAAAGCTTTGACCTTTTGACTATCTTATTCTAACCTTTCTGGTATTCAATTAAGTGTTTCTCTCCCTTTC
Organism: Psilanteris sp. ZL-2020; assembly: GCA_022817085.1. Taxonomy (NCBI): domain Eukaryota; kingdom Metazoa; phylum Arthropoda; class Insecta; order Hymenoptera; family Scelionidae; genus Psilanteris; species Psilanteris sp. ZL-2020. The sequence continues at coordinate 1,403 of JABFQC010005672.1, read as the reverse complement.
CTCAACCAGACCCAGTCACCTATTATAAGCCTGATGATAAATGAATCTAATATCAAATCGAATGACAGAAATATGGTATACCCATCGACTCAAAACATTTACATTCATAAACAGGTCAAATTTATGAACCATAAGATCAAATTTGCAAGATAAACTTTGGTACCCCAATAGCGCCAATGTTGTAACTTAGACATAAATATTGAAACGAGGGATTCGATATTGAATGGTACCAACTGAAAAATATCAACATCAGATAATCCTGCCACACGTTTGTTCCATAAAAATTAATTATTCAGCAGAAAAGCACCATTCCATCAGCTATCTTTCTCTATCGCACCTCGCGTTCAAACACAGTATCTCTTTTCGTCAGACTCAAGAAACCGTTCCATGATCAGCGATATATAAGTACACGTTTTAAACGGAATTACAGAAACGCGCTTCCAGATCCATAAACAGATCGGATTTATGAACCATAATGGCGTTTTACTATAAGCTAATTGCGGTCATAAACTAATGAGCGATTAGTTTAATGAGCCAACGATTGTTTAAACAAGTTGTATCGGCGCGCATAAATAATCGGTCGTGAGAAGTATTAATATTCCGTGTTTATCAATGTTTATTCAATTGATCTGACAATCGCGCCATTATTGAACGCGCACCGGAGTAGCACGTATCAATTAATCAATTAATTTCATTGCCACTATCTGCGTTTCATCTGACGCGGTTTCATTGCCCGACCTAGTAAAGTCAGAATTTCTACGACCGGGGTATTTCCTCGACGCGGGTTTGATGAATAAATATCGATTTTTACGTTATGCCGGTACCTAACGCCTGATAAACATGCAATGGAAACCGAGATCGGTTACATAAGGCGAGCGCGATTCGATCGAACATTTGGTTTCAATTTATTGCCGGCGCGAATGCCCGATGGCTTTTCAGAATCATTCGTCCGGTGATTAATAATGTCTGCACTTTCGTAGCGCTTGGTTCGTATGCTAATGGCGACAGGCATATCAGGAAATGCAATAACCACGGATGACAATAGAAATCTCTCCTGTCTCATATTTGATGCTCGATACAAATCGGCCCTGTTACGTATCAATTGCAACGATTAAGATAAGAGAAATTTCGTTGTTGCTGTTCTTATGGTTTTTTCTTGTACTTGTTTTTATTATTGTTATTGTTATTGTTATTGTCATTTAATGTTATTGTTATTGTTATGATTAACGATCGCCGTTTATATGTAAATATTTACATTTAACAATATCTTGTTGCGTTTTTCATCTTTTTCTTACAACGAACGTAAATAAAAACACACAACGACCTTTCCCGCAATGATTTCGCTTTGTAAAACGAAATTTCCGACCGCTACGAATGTCAAATCGGTACGAGTAGCATATAAT
>JABFQC010005671.1:0-11428 GCA_022817085.1 Psilanteris sp. ZL-2020 | reverse complement strand
TATTTAATAATAACACGTGTTCGAAAAATAATGCATTTTTTGAGTATTTTTAAACAAAGTGTATAATAAATAATAAATATGTTGAAATTATACTATTAACAAAAAATTAAGTATATTAACACTGTACTTAAAAACAATAAATAATAATTTTAATCAATATTTTTCTTTCCGTGTATCATTATGTCAAAATGTGCTCTCATTATAATATAAATTCTATATTGAAAGTAAATAATTATTAAATTAAATTTCAATTGTTAATATAAGAATAAATCTTCCTAAACTCGTCTTATGTTTTACTATATAGAAGACATTTCACTGATTCAACCCATTATAGATAATCGGAAATATCATCGATAGCGTGATTTGCTGGACAATTAATTTCCCAATCGATTGATTGGTCGACGAGAAGAAATATAGTGACTTGCACGTTCTTCCGACTTAAATGCCGTTTGAGTTCTTTCGACGAGGATGTAAGGTCTGCGAAACAAAAGCCATGAATTTATGCGAACTACTGCAACGGATTATTGATCAAAGTGAACTAATTCATTCAAATTTGAATAGAAATGCTGGGTATAATTTCTGTGCATTGCTCGTTATCAAACTGAGAATAGAGCATACTTTGATCGCTTGATGGTTAAAAAATTGAACTTTTTTGTTTATTATTATGGTCACATTTATTATTATACTCATGCAATTTGTTGTCACTGCCTTAAATTTGTGCAGATAAACTGGTATTAGAAAAATCTTATTACTTAGAAGACGAGGATAAAGTAACATACTATTTTCTATAATACACGTAGGTGTACAGTTACTGAGTTATAGAAAAATTCTGAAAATGGTTTGTAAGGAGAGTAGTAACAAAAATATTATAATTTATAATAAATTATAATAAATTGTAATTAATTTAATAAATCATAATTTATTTAAATTTGTTTAAAATCTGAAATTAATAGATATATATAAATTTAAATAACTTTTTATTAGGGCACGATTATCATAACTTATGCAATAATATATAGAATACAAATCTTATCCTGCAGTATTAAGTCAGCTTTAAAAAACATCTTATTGAGGAGATTTTTGATATGTAATTACTCAAAACGTTGCAGTGCATTAGACAAAAAAATTGACCCATATATCTTTAAGAACGAAACTCGCTGCAAATTTATTAGGAAATTAATGCGAGAACCTTTACGTGGTTAGAGGATATTTGCAGGTTAAAAGGAACTTTTTCGTGAAATTTATTTGCAAGTATTGTAAAAGGATGGCTTCCTGAATATGGTACGTAAAATTATATTGAAGTGGGAAACTATTTACCTAAGTTGAATACAGTTACTATAAAATATATAGTTTCCCGTTTGCAAAGATGCATATTTTATAGGAAGAATGAAATAAAAATTGTATTTAACATTCGCAAATTATACGCCGAATAATAATTTAATACACTGAATTTCACGATAAAATACTAAAACTCGTTTTAGTACATTTGCGTAATTTGGTATTAATTGCATAAATTACACTATATAAACAGTACATTTTTAATATAAGTATAATAATTGATAATTTAAAAGGAACAAAATTATATTTTTACAGAAGAAATTTGGAAAAGAATAAGATGATTTAATGAAATATTTATTTGTTGAATTCAAGAATTAAATGTATGTATTATGAAGAGGTTTTAAAACAAGATTCTAACAAAAACCACATAAATAAAAGCTAACTAATTAACACTTGGCGCAAAACATTGTATTACATTGGAACTTATAAGATTAAAACACAATTACACGGAGATCACTGCCGGGTACATAGAATGGTTGCAAGTAGAAAAGTCGGTATAAAAAATAATAACAAGAAGAAAGTTTAAATATTATCAGATGGTAGAAATTCTTTAAGCTGAGAACGCGAATGTTAACTGTTGCTTCGCAAAATGAAATTATTTATAATTCATAAAGTTTATGAGACTGCATGTTTCTGTTTTAGGGTGAATCAGACAAAATGTTACGAAAGTGTACTAATTATTGTTTAATGTTAGCCATCAAACTGTTGCTTGAAGTTACAATTTTTATTGGGTTATAACGACATGTAAAAAAAAAAAACAAAAAAAAAAAGAATTGATTTTCCTATAATGTACATTTTCTTATAATTGCGATTATATAAGTTATTAAAAATTAATTCTCGGAGGTCTACTTTGTAATGATGAAAAAGATCGATTTTTTTTATTTTTGCACCTTTTGATATCTTTACATTTTAAAACTTGTGGGTAAATGCCATTAAACCGAGGAGAATTTTATTTACGAAGGAAAACGCACGCTTTGAATGTAATTGTTCTTATTACATGACATTGAACTTAAAAGTTTGAGAGAGAGTTTTTTCTCAAAACTATTTTTTTTCAACTGGTCACTAGCTTTTCTGTAAAGTAACCGACAAAATTAGTTATTTAAACTCGTTCTAGTAAATTCAATCTGTTTAAATGGAGAATAAAAAAGTTATTATTTGCATTTTGTATAATGTAAAATGAAATTGATTAGGTAAACAAAGGATGTATAGAATAGTAAGTTTTAATACAATTAATATAGAAATACAGATTTTTTTAAATACTTTCGTTTTATATATTTTTTATGATTACATATTTTTTTATTTAATTTTCTATATTTCACGCTTACGAGTAATAGTCTTTTCACTTTATTTTTTCTGAAAAAGAAGAAAGCAGAAGAAAATCTTTTTTGGTTGTTAATGTATTTTTTTTGATTATTTTTTGGTTGTTAAACTGAATTTTTCTTTCTCAATTTCTAGAAATAAAAAATGAAGAAAATGAAAAGTATAATTTTACTACAGATGCACTGTAGAAAAGGTGTTTTACTGAAAAATGTTTCTGAAGCTTTTGGTAAGACATAAGTTACTTGTTAAAAATATGTAAAACGTTCCATGTACATATATAGGAAAAAAAAATTATAGTTTCTAAGCAGAAAAACATTTCAATAAATAGGAATGTAACTTGAAAAACACTTGTAGAATATGTGTTTTTACAGCGAAGGCATGTTTCAATTAAAAATATTAAGGTCGTTTGGAAATTTTTTCATTTTTCATACGTACTTTGTGCATTTTTTACGTGGTATTGATTTATAAAGTTACAATGAACACCCTTCTTCATATCAGTGACGCTTATTACTAGCGTAATTACTTTTAATTAAAAATTACGAAAAATTCTATAATAGTGAATGGAATGTTATCATAAAAACATATATCAACCGAACTATAGAAATGAACGAACTTTTAATCGATCTAAACAACCACTAATAAAAAGTTTTTACAACTTTTTGAAAAATAGCTTTTGATTTTTTCGCACTCACAAATAGTACTGCCATTCCTGTTTTAAGATATTATAATTATATTAATATAATAACAGACTTCAAAAAGCGCCATCTTTATACAAATAATAACAAGTTTTCGTAAAATTGCGAAATAATTATGTGAAAGTTAATGTCCTTATGTTTTCTTCAAATTCCAACCGTATTCTTTGTTTTACTTATCTTTTACGACGTTGTGGGTAGAGTAAGAAAAATTATTCATTAATTTCGTAAGAAACTATTATTACTGTATTTAAATAATGTTATCTAAATAATAAGAGTAATAATATAAAAAGATTATTATACAGAAGAAAGAAAAATGTATAAATGCCAAAAATAAAATTAAACTTAGCGTGAATGTATTTGCCAAGTTATCAGAACAATGTGGCATCAAAGAATATATTAAATTAAATTTCAATTTAATTATATTCGAGTATTATGTCAATAATTATAAGTGTAAATATAATATTAAATGAAATAACGTGCTACATAATTAATATTAGAACTTGAATATTCATTAAGAATGTGGCTTATTTAGAACACATGAAATTTAACCAAATTTAATTTAAATTTAACATTAATTTTAAAACAAATGAATTCTAAATACTATGACATTTTATATAATTTAACAAAATTATGTACGTGGTTGTGGAAGAAAAAAATTTTTTTCGTGACAAAAATGTACATTTTTTAACTGAAAAAGAACAGTTTTAAGAATATTATATAGAATCAAATTTTATCTCATTTATTAATGTGTTGAAAGTAAAATGCTTTGTATAGCGCTTATGCCATTCCTGAAATATATAGGAATTTTATATAGTTCGGTGTATATTATTAAGATAATTAAAATTACATTAGTTAAATAAACCTATCAACCTTTATTTAAAATTGATATTTATATTTTATATGTTTAAAAACCGTTCTATTCTCTAATGTATATTGAAGAATCCGTGAATATACATAAATATTTATTTTTAATACATTATAATAACTTGATAAAAACTCTGTGTACAAAATTATGACATTATCATTATATTCAAAATTGTTTTAGTTAAGTATAATAAAAAATAATTAAGTAAATTACAGTTGGTTATTTAATTATCATTATCTATGCGCTTATATAAGAATACGGTCTATTTCAATGGATTAAAATATTACTAAAAAAGGTTTAACTGTTAAAACGTTTTCTTCTTTAGTATTTAGTTATTGTTTAGTATAACTGCATAATGTTTTTAATATTCAATCGTTCGGAATGGAAACTGGTATTTTGTGAACGGGTGTGTAATGAAACAGTTTGGAAGAAAGAAAAGAAACAGTAGATGACTTCTTCAACGTCGTGTAAAAAAGATGAATGAAAAAGAAAAGCGCATCATCAGGATACGGTTAGTATCTGAGAAAAAGTTCAAACGTGTCAATTGTGCAGGACATTTGCGGATAGTTACTTTGGAGTACGACGTTATTACTGTGTATGTTGCATTATAAAAAATAATAATTACAATTATAATAGTAATAACCATTATAATTATGAATCATATAAATACAATATGTATATATTAAAAGTTATATACTCGTTTAATATAATAATGATATATAAATGTGAATTATAATGATCTCAATATAATTTCAGTTAAAATTCCAGTTTTACAAGTGCATTTTATAAATCGGGCATTAAATGAAATAAAAATTAAAGACACTTTTAAGCGCGTAATATATATTGTTTTAATATACTACATGATAAAAGAGTCACCGTGACTCTCAATAAAATTTTATGAAAACTCTTAAGTGTTTAACTTTGTTGTGTCTTGACTAAATTGAATACAATTTTACACAATTTTAACGTACTTTTAATTCATCAAACAATATATATATAGTGTATTAAATTATAAAATAACATAGATTTTCAAAGAATTTCAAACTTATAAATATAAGATGAAATAGAATCCTTGTTAAAGTATGATAATTATATTTCAGTGAAGTCTATATATTTGAATTATTTTTTGATTTACTATATTTTCAATACTGATCATTAAATGCAGTGTTTTATAATTCGCTTTGTGCCAAAACTAAATATTAGTTCTTTATGTTCAAAATATAGTATATATCGATCAGTATCACACGAATAAAATAACCTTCACGGAGATTAATTTTATGATTTATAATGGTAAAAGCAAGAATATATTACTGAATTATTATAGTTAAATTTCTTGCAACAATAATAATTGTTAAATAAGATGTTATGAATTGTATTTATTACAAAAAAGTTCCTTACTGTTTTTAAAAACTATTATACTGAATTCGATTACGATTATACCGATTCATCTTGTAAGCATGTAAGAATTTATACATTATATATTATTATTAAAGAATCAAGAACTCTGTCTCTAATAAAGAATTATATATATAGATATATAATTTATTTTTATTTATTATAACTTTAATAGAATTATATATATTTTTTAATAATTCTAATTGAAATACAAAATAGTAAATTGAGTATGCCGGTGTCATCTTATGATACAATTTCCATATGTAGACAAATTTAAAATATATAATATATTAATTGAAAATAAATTTAATCTATACATATGTATATTCATTTATTTAATTTTAATTTTAAATTTAACTCAATGTTCACATATATTATATTAATATTCATTCTATGTAAAATAATATATAAATTTAAACGCTATATCTTCGCAATAAGAAAATCTACAATTACAGCAATGAGCTTGGATTAAGTTAACAAATAATGTGTATCAACATTTATCTTCTTCTTCTCAGTCTTAATACAGATTTTGCTGTCCATATATTAAAAACATTTTGTTGCTGCTCGAACAATTTTCTACTTAGGAGAGCAAACTTTTTTTCATCTCTATGAAGAAAAAGTATTAAATGGCAAGGCTAGGCTATTATATTAATGTCTGGTTGTAAGAACTTGTTTCTCTGAAAAAGTATATGTTATAAAATAGTTGAAAAGTTTCTTTTGGAACTTCTGAAGATTTACTGATTGCGCAAACATATATGCTAAAGCACTATGCATATAGTAATTTATTACACACTTTTCATATGTAACGTTGTTAAAATAAATACAATGTATAAATTAAGTTTCTATAAGTGTTTCAATTGATATAGTTAAATTTTGACTACCGAAACCATCAAGCGTGTAAAAAACACGTTTAAAATCGTTTATAGACAATAACATATCAAATATGTTTTTGAAATGCAAATGGCTTAAACTATGGCAAATTCAATTTCTTATTATAATTTTATTAATTTATACTATAATAATTATTCTTCTTAAAACTTTTTACTGTGATATAAAACCATAACTGTATATTAAAAGAATAATGTACGAAGCATGTTTATTACAAAATATGTATAATATAATGCATGCTATATTGAAATAACTCGATGTTAATTATTGTTAACTTGTAGCGATATAATAAAAACAGTTCACATTATATTTGAATTTTAACTTTCTATTACATTGAAAATTAAAATTGTTTACTTCGTTAAAAAGCTGAATATCGTCGTTTTTATTATCTCATCTTCTTATTATCTTTTCCCTCCCTTTCGTTCATTTAATTAGCTATCATATTAATAAAAATATTATGATTCCGCATACATACTTTAGGGTTTGTGGGAATATAAATTGTGCGGCAAATTAAATAAAATCTTAATATATTCCTAATACGTAATTAAACTGATGCTTATTATACTTGTAGAAAATTAATATCAAATTTTGCCATTTTCATAAGTAGTGGACATTATTATAATGAAACGGAAATTTCATTTACTTCATGTAATATCATTCAACTTTCAAACATTATAATTAAAATGTGATTTGAAAAAACGTATATTACAATTTTGTTGAATCATTGCTTACAAATCCGCATCATTAAATGTCACAAACTCAAACTATGTCTTTTTTTCTTAAGTACAATAAATAGTGTATATAGCAAATGATTAAATTTCTATGCACTTTAGCGATTACAGGGGGCGCTGTATAGAGTATATATAGTTTCCTTAACAAATTTCGCATTGGTGTTTATAGATGAAAATTGTGTTGGCGTGCGTTATGACATATGCGTCATAGGGATGATAATGTAAAGGGTGGACTAATGGGTTAGAGGGAGGAAAGTTGGATTGTACATGAATCAAAGTGCGTGGGAAGTCATTGGTTTGCATATTTTTGCAGAATTAAAACAAAATTTGAAAACGCCCAAACGTTATTCTATTTATATCGATAATTCTATAAATTCATACACGAAAAAAAATAAAAATAAAATTATATATTATTAACGTAAAAATGTTATTTTTAATAATCGATTATAATTTAATTATCCACTTTTTTATAAATAACAATGATATCAAAATTAGCAAATAATACAAATTTGCAATCGTTCATATCAGAAACGTTACAAAATAAATCATATATATATATATGTTATTGATAATCCGTCAAATCTTTCACAGATTATGTAATAAATCACTAGACAAAACTAAAAGCATATCACGTTGTAATTAATTTTATTACAAACGTTGAATGTAAATGGATTCCACAAGTTCAATTGGTATGCGATATTTTAATTCCAACAAATAAATAAAACTCTATTCAAAAACAAGTTTATCATATAAATTATGTAACAGCGTTCAAAGGACGTTTTAAAAATTTATTTAAGAACCATAAATCAATGCAAAAGCATTAAACGCGCGTAAAAAGAGGTGGATCGTACGAATGCGATGTGAATTTTGATGCGCTGCAGGAATCTATTCTATAGTTAATATATTATTAATCTTCTACATCGATGATTTAAAATAACAGTTTGGGTAACATTTCAAATCAGAATCTTCACCAGTCATACTATAAATAATCTCTCTATGATACATTTCATTCCGACACTTATTATGGATAACTGATCAATCGAAACTACAAAAACCTATACGAAAGTCAGAATCACGCAAGCGTTCAGAGAACGCGTTTAAAAGAAATCTCGTTGCGAACATTTTTCTTTTTTTTTTTTTTTTTTTCCATAAAAAAATAGTTCGTTAATTTTCATGTCGCACACTGTTTCGTAAGTATAATGAATATACCGAGAACATATATACCTATATATATAAAAGTCATAATAGTTTAATTACTTTAGCTTTAACATTGATTGTTTAACGAATCACATGACTTTGATTTGGTTCTTAAAAAGCCGAAGTGGTGACATAACTTGCCACTTAAAATTTACAATTAGAATTGTGCAATCGTGTTCGATACGTATTAGTTAGAAGGGGTAGTGTTGCGCGACAATGACATTGATTTGCAGTACAAAAGAACCCTATTCATTCAAAAAGGTTTGTTTTGTTCGAAACTTTATCAAATTCAAAATATTGCACAAACTTCGGAATCTATGAAAAAAAAGCGATCGAATTAAATGAATCTCTATTTAACATTATGAAACAAAAATGTTTTTCATTATACCAAATTATGCGAGTTCAATTGAACTCTGTACGTTTGTATTTCAACTTCTTAATATTCTACGATTCTTATAAACTCAATTTAACGATTGCGTTCAGTATGATTATTGTTATTGTTAACGAAACATACGCAGTTGTTAATACATTTAAAACTCTGTATTATTGTTCATATATGTTATATTCTACTCGTATCAATTCGGTATTCTAATTACAAGCGTGCTTGTATTAGCATTACATATAAATTATTTTCTCATATTTGCTATCTCGTGTTACTACATTAAGTGAATAAATGCTAATAAAATATAATCCCAGTCGAGAAATCCTACATGGGAAATGATGTAAGAAGTAATGTAGAAACTAATATCCCGCGACCCACGTAGAAAATGACGCAGGAATCAACACGGAATCCTACGCTGAGTGTCCTTAAAATTGTGCTTAAATATAACATGCTTCATTCATTAAAGTGAATAATCTAATATCGGTTATTCATCGAAAAGGAGACTAGTTCAAATGTACCAAGCAATGAAGTTGCTTTCAAACGATTTTCAAACATTGAAACAAATTTATATTTATAATATTCTCGTAATTAAGGATTTTAATTCTACTAAAATATAATATTTATAATTATAGTAGAATGAGAAAAAGATTCGATAACTGTTATGATATATATTTTTGAATAGGAGCAACCACATATATGATAATATTTATTGCTTGGGGTTTGATTTTTATGTCGCATGTAATAAGCCATTAATAAATATGATAAATATAATTTATATGTAATAACAATTATTATTTCCATTTACATATTATACACAAAGTGATAAATATTATCAAATATGTGGTTGCGCCTATTCAAAAATATATTTCTTAACAGTTATTAAACCTTTTTTTCAGTGTATTAATGGATTAATTATCGTTGATTAAATACGTTTGTTTCAGAATGTATTTCTTGACACACGCGCACACACATATATACACACAAAATGCTCCAATTAGACTTTTCAACATTTCTTAATTCGTGCTGTATTTTTAATTAACGGGGCCAGACGAGAGGGAGTGTTCTGAAATTTTTATTTGGCTTGCGCTGAGACAAAAGTTACTTGTTAATATCTCAAACAAGAAATACATATGTTGGGTCATATAAATAAGTGTTGCGAGCGTAAAGAATTATGCACAATAGCAACAAATAAAAAAAACTTGTATGGCTCGTAACATCTAGAATGCAGTGTAGACCGAAAAGTTTATGCGAACGATAAGAACGAAGAGTATATAAAATAAAAAGAAAACTACCAAGAAAACAAGATTCAAGTGGCGAAAGAGAGTAGAAAAAGCAGAAGTGGTTTTAAATGACTCGGCATAGCTTTGCCGAATTAATCTTACAAAATTAATACTAATTTAATTTGCTAATATGTGTAATTAATTAATTGATTAATTAGTGAATTAAATAGGGTGGGGTGTTACGCTTTGATTCGAATAAAATTAAAATGCTATACACGGGGTGTCCTATTTTAAACCGAATAGGAGACGATGTCTTGACAAATGTGCATTGTGCGCAAAAATTGTTCCGAGTAAACCGTCACTTACAAATGAAGGAAAGTTATAAACTTTTTTTTATATAACACAACCATTAAATGAAGAAAGAACATACATTTTCCACCTCAAGAACTTTTTGCGAAACCTGCAAATCGTAACTTAAAACGGGCATAATTTTTTATTAATGAATTATTCTTGAACTATATATATATATATATGTTTCGCATTAACGCGACTCATTTCGTTTAATGTATATATGTAGTCTTTGAATTTGTAATACAATTTAATTTTCTTTTAACAGTTTACAGTTATCTTAATCTGAGGAGTCTTGGCGGGTCGGGGCTTACTTTTTTGTATTTTAAATGCACTGGTGTTTTAATTCACGAAGTTTTACACAGAAAATGACTCGAGATAGTCTTTTGTTAAAATTAAAATTGATTTTACTACGGATATATGAACATATAATATATATGTATATCACTGAATAAATAGTCACTTCCAAAAATATCACTGTCATTCCTGTATATGTATACTCGGTAAAAAATGCTGCCTTGGGCTTCATTGAAATGTTCATTATATTTAAATGTCGGCAAGTTTGGCAAATCTTAACTGAATTACATGCAATTTTTCACCTGTTTGAAAGGCGAAAATTTCATTTAAATGTATTCAACTTTTCTCTTTCTAGTCGTCTTTAATATCGCGCTTTTGTCGGTATATAAATTCATCCACATGTTTTCCCGTCGAAAAATGTAAAGCATAGTATTTACGCGGTACAATTTAATTGAGATGTATCAAAGTAATATGCGCGTTTATATTTAGGAAACAATTCAATGAAATTCTTTAATGAAAAGTTTATGAATACTTAAAAATATCGGTAAACTCTTGATTGAATGAATTGGAATTTAACGTTCGTATAAGTTATCTCGTAGCATTGATGTATGTGTACAATGTAACATATATACATATATCTTTATTTAACGACAGGTTTGGAGACAGACGGCCATTTTCTTTACCATTTAAACAATGTTATTGTTTTTAAAAACGCGTCGTTTGGGGACTGTCCCCAAACGAATGTATATGTT
>JABFQC010005670.1:0-11428 GCA_022817085.1 Psilanteris sp. ZL-2020 | reverse complement strand
AGTTTCTGAATTGGTTTTATGACTTTTTCACAAGAATAATTAATTTCAATTTATCTCTAAGTATACACTCCAACCGCACTTACAATTAAGCTCCGAAATGTAACACGTAAACAAACAAACAAAACAAAACAATTATCTTGACATTAAACTTTTTGCTACGCGCAAAAAAAGCGAAAATAATTCTACAGTGAATTAAAATTCCTTTAAAATTCAATTATCAAAAGCAGTTCACGATGAAAGTTAATTTTTTATTCTAAAAATATCAAATTGCAGATTGCATTTATTAATGTATTGCTCCCAATTTTGCACCAGGTCATCCATTGTCAATAACACCGCAAAAAATGATTAAAAAAATTGAATGAAACAACTTTTAAGTAATACTTAAGCAATGCAAAACACGTAACAATTAAATTTTGTGCGATTGTTTGAAGAAACCGATCTGAAAAAGCATAATTAAACATAACCTACTGAAATATATTTTCGTTAACGTTGTTTCATATCTTGGAACAGTAAGAACGATAACGAGAGCCGTGCCGAATAAAAACAATTATGTTGCAAGGGTAAATTGTAAACATCTCGTCGTTCATTGTGACAAAACTCAGCTCGACACAAACGTGACCTAGAACGTCTTTTCTGATGGTCTCATGCACACATGGCCCACGCGATACAAATAAAAATATCAAAAGGCGACTTGGGCTCGCTCGCAGTTCGTCAAACTTTTATCGGCGATATTTTATTCGCAAAAGCCCGCGACTCAACGACGATAACGTCTCGGCGCCATGAACTTGCGCAAACTTTGAGTTAGCAGTATGTTTATATAATTATGAAACACGATTTGGAGCCCGATAACCGGATCAAAAAATAATCACAAAATAAGGAGTGATAAAGATTATCAAGTGGCTTTTCGTTTTGATGCGACTGCCAAGCCATTGTCAGATCGTGGGATTTCATCGTTTTGGTCACGTTCAGGCCAGGATGCGCTCTTGTTCCGTGGGTTTAAATCCGATTGTTGAGCCATCTGCAGTATTCGTTTGTAAATTGCATGCGCGCAACTGCAGTCTGTCACTGAAAAACGGAAGTTGAAGCGTCGGCATTTAGGGAATTTCAAGGCTCGAGATGGTTGAATTGGCAATCTCTCATGATTAAACAGGAGTGCGGATCGTTGCATATTTTTATTTGAAATTTGCCGCGTGTTGATAGTTTATGTCATTTTCATTTATTTGTAAATTTTAGGTGGAACTTCAATTTTATTTTGCTCTTTGCTTAAAATTATTGTTTTAATAATAATATCATAATATTGTCATGTATTTTAATATTAAATTGAAATAATTTTAATATATATTGTTAATAATAGTTTAATAATAGTTTTAAAAATGAAATTACAGTTATATAATTTCGTAATAATAAAGAATTCAGTATATAATTTATTGCATCTTTTATATAAATAATATTTAACATAATTTGAGAAGGATGATATGTACACTTTTTTTGATAAGTTATTCCAAAGACTAATAATCTATATATACAAATTTGTATTCATTTTCGAAAACACAAAATTTCCTACCCATAAAACGTATAAACAACACATATACATATATACCTACTATAAACAAAGATTGCTATTGTTTTTTATTTGACCTTCATATATATTTTACTTTATTGATTTTATAATAAATCTACATTTAGCTTCAAAATCTATTATTCACCACTATTGACTTTTGGATCTTTTTGATTGCGATTTTCTATGAATATATGTAATAAATAAAACGTATATACTTTACATGTACATATTATATATATGCACAGAACTGACATTTATATTATATTAATATATAATAATTAAGCTACTTTCAAACCTATCTTATAGTGACATGCTTATTATCACGTTCAGAATATAAAATTATACGCAAGTTTTAAAATTCGGTTGATATAGAAATAATACAAATATATACGATTTATATTAAAAGAATAGTTAAGTAAAAACATATAATTTAAAAGTCAATGATTAATTTTGAATCATTTTTAAATTTTATCAAATTTGTAAATTATAATTGCAATCTACATTATATGTTGCGTATGTATTTGTTATATCTAAAGTTAAAAGCTCACAAAGAAATCATAAGAGAAGATTTACTTGGTGTAAATATAATTAAATCCCTACAAGGGAACAATATTCTACTAATATTCTATGAATATTAATTTCTCAATGTCATAATATTAAAATATTAACAGCTACATATTGTTTAATATTATTTTAACATTCTAGAAATAATCAGCGAGTGTTCTAACATCCGTTTAATTTATCATTTCAAGTAATACAAAAATATATTCCATAAATATTATTATTACTTATAATTCTTCAACATTTAGTATGATATAAACAATTATAATGTAGAAAAATTAGTTTAACATATTTTAAAGTGTTTTAATCATATTAATTAAATTATAGATTTTGTTGTGGTTGCTTTAGATTATAACAAATTGAACCAACCTTGTAAACAATGTTACATAAAGAAATATAAAAAATATAAAGATAATGAAATTTTAATTTTATTATTGTATTTTATAGAATATATTTTCTTTTTCTTTTACAGTATTTTTAAAATTAATTAAAAAGCCTATTAATTTATAATAAATAATAACGTAATAAATATATGTGATAGATTAATATACCTGAAAAAAGTAATTATAGTAAATATTCTGTATGCACGGTCCACCCAGCCATCCAAATAATAACCATCCCCAAACATTACCGCTTAACTCCTTTATGGTATAGTATGATGCAGCGCCGTTGTAACTTTGTCCATGCAAAAGTATATTATAATAATGATATCGTTGTACATTTTAAATGTTAACTTCCAAATTATTGGTATCATTGACATTAATTATTAAATGTAATATTACAATATTCAAAAATAATCTTATTTCATATATTCACAAATGAATAAAAAATTAAAATAAAATAAAATTAATTCAATTTTAAAATATTAAAATATCATTCATATGATATTTAGAACATTATTATTTAAAACGGTGATTAATATATAGGTATTACATTCGTATAATATTATGTTTAATATTCTATGAATATTTTAAAAATATTTAATAATTAATTAAGATTTTTGCATAGAAAAAGCTTCTTTTTGTTATAATTTCTTATGACTTTCTAATTAATTAATATTATTTAATACATATAATATATAACATATAATAATATGATAATTAATATTAACATATTAACTAAAAATTACATATTTAATAATTATAAATATTATAAAAACAATTATCTAATAGCATATTTGTCTGTTTTCTGAAATATTTTTAATTAATTAAAGATAGATAATTCAGTTCCGATAAGTATATGTCCTTTATGTATATAAAAAATATTGTGGAAAAATAAAAAAACATAAAATTCTGTTTTTTAAAAAAATATATAAATTTATCGATATTACTTTCGTAATTAAATTGATTAACAATAAAGAACAAATCAAACTAAAAATTCACTATTATTTAATTTTCATTGGGAATTTGCAATTCCAAAACGAAATAACATATTGAAAACACAAACTTGGAAATAAAAGAACGCCTTGCTTCCAAAAATGATCGTAAATCGGTCAATCCAAAATTCTACATAAACAATCGCCAAATGTCAATGTCAAGTTGCCTGGCTAGTTATAATCTTAAGTTCTATGATATTGGTAAAACTGAATCAAAATGGCGTCTGACAAAACATCGCGAAAAGCTGAAAAAGACTAATTAGCTGTTCTCGTTCGGTCGCAGAAGTTGTGATCGTCGCATGAACACGGTGCATGGAACTTTAACCAAGTTTAAAACGCTTTGCGAGTCAGTTATTTATCAGCGAGTGTCAAGTTGACGAAACGTAACCCTGTGTCAAGTGTCGGCAGGAGTACGACGAGGGCGACGAGAAGGAAAACAACTTAGTATTAGTCGAGACTGTAATGGCTGCACGTTGATCGTGAGGGCACGCAGACACAAAGGAAAATCCCTTTTCAGAAATAGCACCGACCAGTCGAGTCGCGTTCTTTACGCAGTTTCAAAATGACTATTTTGTCGAAGAAAAAGCCAAGCACCGTAAAAGACAGACGCGAGCAGACCAGCGGCACAGAAGTCGACGTTCACGGAGTTCAAAATGAACATGGGGCTGGCTCCATCGCGATTCCTAATAGTTCTTATCAGGTGACTGTGCTACATTCGGACGCAAACGGCCACTTTTCTTGCGTATTTTTTTTTGTTTTTATAATCACGCGAGGCCATCGCGAGGACAAAATCTTAAGTTTCATTCAAGCACTTTCTTTATTAAATATTCATTAGGAAGTTATTAGCACTGTGACTACGAATCATATCGAGCATACTTGCGTCTTATTTTGCCTGTATGTTTCTTGTTATTTTCTAGGTTAGAAAGGCATTTTGCATTAA
This sequence comes from Psilanteris sp. ZL-2020, assembly GCA_022817085.1. Lineage (NCBI taxonomy): Eukaryota > Metazoa > Arthropoda > Insecta > Hymenoptera > Scelionidae > Psilanteris > Psilanteris sp. ZL-2020. The sequence continues at coordinate 6,991 of JABFQC010005670.1, read as the reverse complement.
ATAATGGTTTGTTTACATTTGATTGGACTGTCATATGGCAATGGTGAAATATTTTTTGACGAAGGGAGAGTATGACTCATTTGTTTGTTTTTGTGTCTTGTAATCAAATTGAATTTCTATTTGAATAGTTTTGTTTCTTTGTTAATATTTTTAAATTTCATGGATTGAGTAAAATTCGTTTTGACTCTGCACTGTCTTTTAGGAACTTGGTTAGGGACGTGGGATTTTCTCTGACATAATTATAACATACTATTAGATAGTGCTTAGTAAAACATATTTTTAGAAACTTCCATTTTATTTGTTAGCTATACTATGTTAATAGATTTTTTATTAGAAGTATTACACTTTTCATTCTTTAATAATGACTTTCTGTTTAAGTGGAATTTAAATTGTTAATTATATTCAAAGTAACCATTATTCGTAGGACTCTATTTTTAGTATTTAAAATATAATGACCTAATTCTTGATCATACACCATTTTTCAACCTTTATGTAATCATAGCTGTTAAATATAAAACTATTGTGTTTAAACAAAATATTATTAGTTATAATTGACACAAATAATTTTGGTTCTTTAATATTGTATTTCATTGACAAAAACATAAAATAAAAGCCAGGAATACACATATTTGTCAATAGATATTTATATTTATGTTTAATAGAAATATATAATATGTTGTTATATACGTCCAGTGAATATATAACATAACAAACTTAATCTAATAAAAATATACTCATTTATACATAAAATAATATCAAAAATACTCAGCATATTATATAATATAAGTATATGTATTTTATATAGTATGAAATTCTTATTATTTGTTAATGTTTTTGTATGTTAGCAAGTCATAGTTTTAAGAATTTGAAAATTTAAAAATTATACATAAATTAAATTGTAAAGTGAATAATTATTAAGTGATTTTTATAATTTAATAATAGATAAATATATACAGTCACATAGTAAATAATTAATGTATGTTAATTAAATGTAAATATCAAATTATAATATAATTTTTGTTTTCTTATTTAGGTTCGTGGGAGTTCAAATTTTGGAGTTGATATTCATGATGATCATAACTCAAATTCTATAGTTCTTAATAACAGTTCTTATGAGGTAAATTAATTATTGATGATACATTAATAACATGTTATTATAACTGTATAACTTAAGAATGTTTAATATTATATCAATATTATTAACATTTTAAAAGTTAAATTCATTAGAAATACAATATATAATACATAATTAAAACTGAAATAATAGTTAAAGCTATTTATTGTTTCTTACTGTATTTAGTCAGTATCAATAAATATATACATATGAATTAAAGTGAAAATCAGATGTTTCGAAATATTTCATTACATTTACATCAGATTTTTGGAATTATATGTTAAGTGTATGGCAAAAGGAAGTGTAGATTGTAATCATCATTTAAATAACATTATATAATCTCAATTTTTCTATATTGCAATAAGTTAAGCATTTATATTATATTTTAATGAACTACTTCTAGTAATATACTTAATACTTAAAAATTGAAGTTTATGTAATTAATTGGAATAATTAAATACATAATTTTTATTCACATAGACAAATGGAGATCGTCGTGAAGATGAAAGTGGGGGTCCAAGCCATTCTAAAAGACATAGACAGCGTGCTAGCCCACATCGGTATAGTCTTTTAAAAATAAATTTCATTTTAATAATGTTATATTCTTTTAAATTATGGTACAAGTATAAATTATAAATAGTTCTCAGTTATATAATTCTAATTTTACTTTAATGTTATATTATATATAAATATTTTTTTAATTTCTTATAATTATTTACGTTGATGATTTTTAAATACAATTAAAATCACTTCTATTGGTATATACCATATTAATAAAATTTGAAGCAAACATTTATATTTATAAACAACCTATTTAATATTAAGCTTGTGTATCATAAACATTTAAGTATATTTACATTGTACAATATAGATTTAACTCTTTTCATTGAAAAAAGTGTAAATTAATTATTTTAATGAAATTTCTATGAACAGGTGTTCTCGTACAAAACGTGAAAGAGAAAGAGACAGAGGGCGTGAACGCGAAAGAGATCGAGATCGTACTGAAAGACAAACAACACCACCTACAGCCTCAAGTAGTGGATTACAAGGTGTTTGCAAATATTCATTCATTAATTATATCGATATTTATATTTAGTTCAAATTCTGAACTAAGAAAATGTATTTCATTATACTTGATTAATTTTTAAAATTTATAAAAGGTATAAGTACTGAAAATATAATGTTAAAGATATAGTTTTATATTACAAAAATATTGTATTATTCTGATATATCTTAAAATTTTATATATTATGAAAAGCAGTAAATACAAGTAATATTTCTTATTTTATCATTTTCAAAATCAAGGTATTTGATTTCAACAAAATAATTATAAAAAAATATTATAAATAGGTGGTGATGCAGTAATGAGTAATAGTCGTATGGCTTTAGTAACAGCTGCCAATAATAATGAACACGAACTTATTAATGGATATAATAGCGGTGATGAGTATACTGGAAGAACTGGGAATAATCTCACTCTTACAGAATGGCAAGAGGTAATTATTTAATTAATATCATTTATTAATATATTATGAACAACTCAGTTCATATACATTTTTCAAAATAAGAATGATTCAACAATTTTTTTGGTTCTTTCAGCGTGATCGATGGTTTGAAAAACGTATGAATAAGATGGGATTTATAGTTAAGGAAATGGGGGAAGATGGTGCATGCTTATTCCGAGCAGTTGCTGATCAAGTGTATGGAGATCAGGAGATGCATAGTGTTGTGCGCAAACATTGCATGGATTATATCTTAAGAGAATAATAATTAGTATAAACTATAATAAAAAAATGTTTTATTTAACATTAATAATCATATTAAAAATACATTATAAATATATGCGTAATGTATATATATAAATTAATTATTATTATTTCTAACTAATTCTTTTAATTTCAATTAAATATAATAAAACAAACAATATTTATATTTTTAAAAATTATTTGTAAACGCTAATGAAATGTTATTGATTGTTATTATATAGGCTCAAAATGAGGAATTTTTTTCTCATTTTGTTGCTGAGGATTTCACCACATATGTTGATCGCAAAAGACAAGAATATGTTCACGGTAATCATATAGAAATGCAAGCTATGTCTGAAATGTACAATCGAAGTGTTGAATTATTCTGTTACAGTACAGGTAAAAACATATTATATCTTGAAAGAAAAATAAATTAAAAATTATATGCTTAAACAATATCACTTATTATATTTAATTAATTTAGGTCATAAATATAAATTGTATATAAATTTAATATTAATTTAATTATTACAATATTATAATCAATGAATGAATTATTTCATGAATTTTTAGAATCAAAATATCATATTTTGAAAAAATATTATTTCAATCTACATTAATTAGTTAAATATTAAAACATTTTTATTGTTATCTTTGATTGTTAAATTATTTTAGTAAAATTAGTAAGCCTAATTATTTTATAACAGTTTGAATAAAAATCTGGTAAATTAGAAATAAATGCATTATCATTAGAGATATATTATTTGAATTAATATTTAATTATTTAATATTTTATTTTCTGTAATAATATCAATTATTGATGTATTTAAAAAATTATCTTTTCAATATAAAGTTTTCATTTAATTTTAATTATTTTAAATAATGTAAAACTATTTATATCTAAATTTCTTAAAAAATAAATTTATTCTGTTTTAGAGCCTATTAATATCTTCCATGGTATGCACAAAAGTGATAATGAACCAATACGTTTGTCTTATCAGAGAGGTAGCCATTATAATAGCATTGTTGATCCTTATAAAGCTACTATTGGTGTTGGACTAGGGCTTCCATCATTCAATCCAGGATCTGCTGATCGTCAACTTATTTCTGATGCTGTTAGACAAAGTGAAGATTTGCATATCGAACAGGTGAGGTTTATTAATATTTATTTATAACATTTGTAATATACATTTAAATTATATCACTTACAGAAATAATAATAATAATAATGTATGTATAGTAAATTTAACTGTCTGAAATGTATTGTAATAACATGATTTTTTTATTTTATTTTATGTGCAATATTTAATTTATTTAATAATGTTTTATTACCTAATTTTAATTTGACATCTGAGTGAATGAAATAAATAACTATTTGTTACTTTAGTTTTTAATTCAAAAATATAATTTCTTTTCCAGACAATGCTTGAAGATAAAATTAAAGCTACAGATTGGGAAGCAACAAATGAAGCTATTGAAGAGCAAGTTGCAAGGGAAAGCTATTTACAATGGTTAAGAGATAATGAAATGAGGAAAGCTGTGAGAACTTTAATAATTTTACTTAGTTAAATTTAATCTAAAATTACATACACCCAAGAGTAATGAATCGTGGAGTAATTCGCATTCATTCCACATGGAGTTTACTCCACGATTGATGTTGGGTATACATCGAATATTTAATATTAATATTAAAATTACTTTTTTATATAAATATTGTCGGATAATGGTATTTTATAATAACTTACCTTTTTATTTTTATAAGCAAAATATTTAATAAGTATTTATAAGTACATTTAATATAATTAGATAAGTAATTTTATAATAAATATTGATTGGTTGCACTGTGTGCATATATAAAAATAAAAAAAATATATTTGTAAAAAATGAAAATAATTTAATTATAATAATATATTAAAATATCTGTATTGATGTTTTCTTTTTCTAAAGCGATCAACCAGCAGTACTAGTACAAGTACTGTTACCAGTGCGCAACATAGTCACAATCATTTTCATTCGCATAGTAATCGTACTCAACAACGTGGTCATACTTCCTCATCCATAACAACACAAACTAATCAAGATTCTCTTCGCAATTCACCAAAGGTTGGTATTTCTGTCATATTATATACATTTGTAACTTATGTAAACTTAAACTTATTTTCCATTTAAATAATTGATTTTTCAAATAATATATCAATTATAATATAGTTAACCATGTCATTGTAAAATCGTTTAAACTAATTTGTAATATAAATTAAATGAAGGTTTTATTTAAATTACTATGAAGTGAAATATTATAAGTGTACGTATATATACATATAACATTTTACATATATATATATTTCTTTTTGTAAATTTCAAACAGAAATTTTATAATACAAATAAATTTATTTTCTTAATTTGTTTTCAGGTGAGTGATACAGTTCGTTATAGTAAAAGATCTCCACAACACCAACCTGTGCAAAGCCCAGGAAATACATTAATTTCTACTGATTTTGAAACAAATTCTACTACTCAAGAACCAGTACCTGGCAGTAGTAAAGACAAAGAAACACACGCATCTTCAGATATGTCTGTTTTTAATAGACTTCCACCAGAAGTGTTTGGTATGTGTGTTTATTTTTAATGGTAATACATTATTTGAAATATTACGTTTTATTGCAACTAAGTAACATTTTTCGGTTTTTGTTTTTCCAGGATTAAATGACTGGGAAGATAGTGATATATTATCTCAAGTACTGGCGACGTCACAACAAGAATATTTAGATAGTCTGAAGCAATCTCGCATGTCGGCATCAAATTCGAGCGAAAGTGATAATACAGATTCTAGTAATAAATAATCAATATCTTAACATTTAGTCGTTAACTTGTAAGCTGAAAAAGATCAAAGTTAAGGACACATACAATTTCTATAATGCAATATTCGAAATTTATTGTGCTATAGTTAAAAAAGTGATTTGCCTTGATTAAGTCAGAATTTATCACAGTAACTTATATTGTATGTAAAGTATAATACTTTGCGCAGTTTGTGTGCACAAGTTATATAAAATAACTAGTGTCATAAAAAATAAGATTTAAAATTAAAAAAAAAAAAAATTTTCAATAGAGTTGGAGTCTTTCACAATATTAACTCTAAATACTATTCTTTGTAATATTATCACTTCATAGTTTTATTACTTTCAAATAGAGCATACACAATTTTTTATATATTTTTTTTTAATTAAACTTGTGATATGATATGGGGGGATGACAATTTGAATTTGTATATACAATTTATTGCGATGAAAGAAAATTAAGAAATATCTTAAAATAACATTAATATGGTCAAGTTTAAATGAACGATTCGCATACTTCATTGTCATCCATACATAAAATGTCTCAACATGAATACTAAATATAATGAATAGGAGTTGCTATTTATTTTATATATACATAAACAGAAATGTATGTATATATATGTTTGTGAGCATGTATGTACATATATAATTTTTATTTTAATGTATATCTCATGTTATACAAATTTAGGTAATTGTTGCTTTATTTGTAATAAAATTAACTGAATAAAATTCTATTACCTCCAAATGTTTATTGCTATATGGATATGTTCAATTTTGTTTTACGATATTACAAAATTTAAGTCACCTAAAATATTTGTATTATTTTACCATATTTTTCATGAATTCAGTTTTATATTTTTGATATTCTAATTAAAAATATGTTTAGATAGTAAAAATTAAATAATTTTCTACAATATTAATTATGTAGAAAAAAATATGTTCTTATTGGAAATAAAACAAATTCATAATTAACATTTAGTTATACTAGATATACCAAAATTGTATACATTTTTAATTTAGAATCAAAAGTCTATTTTGTAAACTATTTTATAAAATAATTAACAATTTAAATAAAGTTAAAAGACATATTTAATGATCTAATTATAAGATTTTGTTTTATAATGAATTGTATTTGTATTTTGTAAGTGATATAATTCCTGTAAATCTACATTTAAGTATATGACATTACAAATTGATTACAATTAAATAATAAATTTTATATATATATAATGTACAGTTTATTTATATAATATTCCTAAAATATCTTAAAATATTGAAATTAATTAGTAATATGA
>JABFQC010005669.1:0-11428 GCA_022817085.1 Psilanteris sp. ZL-2020 | reverse complement strand
TATTGGTTTATCTATTGTAATCGATAATTTATTCATTTCAACAGCAACTATATCTTGATCAAATCCTACGTATCAATTAAAATTCGGTTTCGATAATAACGCTTCGACACCGTACCGACCGTCCCATTCAGTCTTCAGCTTGATATCACGTCTGTTTCGCACATTCTCCATGGTTTTGCCAAAGACCGCGTTATTCATTAATTTATATATACCCTTTTCAAAATCGTTTCTAGCATCTTTTCGTAAACTTTTATTTAAATCAATATAGCTCTTAAGGCATGGAGATTGACGAAACTTTAACACGCGATGAATTTGTTCGATTACAAGACCATGAGCGAGCACTTGTTTCAAGTTTCGATAATGAATAACGTAACGATGTTTGGGCGTAAGTGTTGCGAGTAATTTGTTATGTTTTGAACCGGGTGGAATAGCTGTTTCCAGACACATTGGCAAATCTTTTTGAATGTCATGTATGTCATGCGGATAAGTCAAATCAACTTCGAGTATGAACCCAATTTGTGAATCGTCCGCGATATTGTTTACATTAAAATTGTTAAAATCCGCTAACCAAACAAATGAATCAACGGGAAGCGATTGAGACATTGCCCAGCCGTACAAATTATTAATGTCTAAATAAGCAAGATATTTACTTGTTTCAGATTCATTATATTGTGTCATGTATTTATTGTTTTACATTTTGATTAGTACATTGACTCAATCCTCCACGAATACCCCTTTCGATAAATAGTACCACGCATCGAGATCCGTGGTCGTGCACAATTCTTCATACTTATTTCCAAAACTTTTGTCCTCTTCGTTATCGTGGCGAAAAAATTTAACCTCCAAAACTGCACACGCTTTCATGCACTTGTGAACACTGATTTTTTTACTCACAAATTTTATTACGACACTTTTGGCACTATTTATAAATTTTGCGGTGTCGCGGAATTTTGTATTTATTATCAGTCCCGTATTCAATCGACTTTTAAAGTGCGAATTAACCTCTTGAACCGCGAGTTCATCACCATTGTTCATTTGGTTTAGCAATCGCTCAGCCTTCTTTTTCAACGTAGAGATGCAATTGATTTTCGTCTCGATCGCGTGTCTTACACCGATAGGCACGTGTGAATGTAATTGCAAACGCATTTTCGCAACATCTTCGTCGCACTCGCGTAAAAAATCGCGAATTTGATCCGGATCGGAATTGCGGTCCAGCGTATCGTAAACGCGCTTCAAACTCTTGAAAAAATTCTACGCACGTCAACCATTTCGTTCGCTAATATATGATGTGAGAAAGTAGCGTTGTCTTGAAATAATAATCCCGTTGATCGCATGCATTTTTTTTATATAATCTTATGAACAATATATATATGTATATACCATAGTTAACGTTCAATACAACGATCGCCACGTGTCGCAGCGGTTCGACAAAAACCTAGGCCAGGAACTTCCAAGAAAATTCATTCATTAGCGCTCGAATTTAAAATCGTCGCGTGTAAAATGATTTCGTTGTAAACAAATTCGGATCGCGGCGCTTTTGCAATTGTCTTTCCTATAATCTGATATTTCAAAATTGATTTAACCTGGAAGTTTTGTCGTCGAATGACCTTCGACGTCTAATTGAACTCGTTCCCACTTGCCGCGCGAAACGAGATGATATTTATATTGTTATAAATAATTTCATAAAAAATAATGCGGCGTCTCTCTGAACTCTGATATTTCCTGTATGTTATAAACAAATCAAAATTAAGTTCTAAGAAATGTTTTCAACGCGATACATTATTATAAACTAATAACAAAATTAATTTCAAGAAGAATTTCGACGGGTTTCGACTCGTTTGCACGTGTCGTGCGTAATAAGATTTATTATTATTATGATAAACAATTTCGTTAAATAATTTCAGATTATCAATGCAGCGACTCTCTAAGCTCTCATATTTCCTATATATATTATAAACAAATAGCAAAATTAATTTCAAGGAAATTTTGTGAAATGACCTTCGGCGTCTCATTGAACTCGTTCACACGTGCCGCGCGGAACAAGATATTATAAATCATTTCATGTGATATTATATTGTTGTAAACAAAATGGCGCCGACTGAGCGATCGCAGCAACGCGACGCTGCCGCCCTCTCCTGTCAACATAACGAAACTATCCTCGTCCAACAGCACGACCCAGGGAGTAGGAGTGGGGGGGGCAGAACCCCTGTAGTATAACTACTAACGAGGAGGTTTATACGAGGGAGGGTTCTTTTTCCTTTCTCCATTTCCTCCTCAATTTATTGAGTAACCTTATCTTATATTTCCTTCCAATTCGGTTGAGTTATCACCGAGTTTCTTGCTCATCGCCGCCGCGTCGCAGCAGGTGATGAGTTCCTTTCTTCCATTATTTGGGAAGTTTTATTTAGTTGAAGATATATAAATTTAATTGTATTGACTTGTGATTGTTTGTTTGTGTGATTGACGCATGTATGTTGATTGGTATGACAGTGTCTGTCACATTTCAGTCAGTGTGAAATCATTGAGAATTAAAGTGTTAGCTTTGCGTCAACGCATTTTGTGTTTGAATCGAGCAATTTTCCAGCATGTCGCTGACGTAATCGCTCTACAAATTTAGAGTCTCCTTTATCAGCTAAAGAGCTGATCTATAAGCGTATGCTTTTTGATTTTATAATTTGACAGCTTTATTGTTTGAGATCTGTGTTATACGATTAACGTGTTTCACAGATGCAAACCAAACAAGCAGTCTAACATTCTCTTTTTCCTTATTAACATCTTCTTATTAATTATTAATTATTGATTAATTAGCGTTACTCGAATAGCTTCTAGTCGATTAATTTTTAATAAAATAAATTAATTCTTAATTTGATATAATAACCAATAGAAGAAAACATCCGACAAGCATGTATCTATTATTACAAAGAAATAATATTAGTTTAACTGTTCTGGCTATACAGATGCTGTGGTATATCGTTAGCATTGGCTTTATGGAAGTTAATATACCCTGATGAACACTCACGCCGTTGTAATAGACAGAGAACTCCCTATGTGGAGGACAAACTGGATGTTATCGACATTACAGATTTTGTGAAATAAAATTTAATCAGCCCCATGTAACTGTCAATGTATCTAATGGTAAGCTATGATCTGTTACTTGACCGAAACCGCGGAGCGGCGCTACAACCTGAGAGACCTGTTTAGGTTATTGCTGTGAAGCTTATAATCGGTATCTTCGTTACTTCCGAAACAGTACATATCGTATATAGAAATAATGTTTCATAATAATTATATAAATCAATATAAATGCTTTTATATTAATTTTTAAAGCATATGAATATATTTATTTTATTACAATAAATAAATTTTAATATATTAATTTTTAAAATATACATATTTTTCGTAATATCCATAAATTTCACTTGTAATCAAATATGTTTTATTGTTAAAATTTAAATTATAGTTTCCAAAATGGAAAAGGAAATATCCTTCTAATATGACAATAGGGAAATTAACATAATTATTTTTAAATTATAAATTATGAATTTATAAAAGTAACAATTTTAATTTTATTTTAATACAAAATTACGTTCATCACGGTAAATTAATAGAAATTATCAAATTACATTTCGATCTAAATTTTGTGTACCTTATAATACATATTGAGAAAAGTACATCGATCTTGTGATCAGTAATGCACTCTGGCGGATGTCGTCCATTTAGAGTCACGTTAATCCAGAGTTGCATAGGGCTGAATTTAAAGTATTAATATTGATTATTTATAAAAGCCAAAGCCGATTTCAAAATTTTCTGATGTATTAATTAATAATAATAAATAACATTGTTCACTACATACGCCGATGACGACAAAAATGTCGAATTAATGCCGACTAGTAAACATCGTCAGTATTTATTGTCGAGCGAGAAATTTTTCGCGATAACGATAAGCGTCAATGCGCGAGCGCGTTTCCCCGCCTGGGATCTCGGACCGCAGTGTCGCGGATAAGTACACTTTCTTTTCTTGCGTTCAGAAGTTATTGTCGAACGAGGCTTTGTTAGAAAACTACCTTGCCTGACGCATAATACGCTTTTTTTGCTTTCGCTACTAAACGCTAGTAATAATTGCCTTCTTTTATAACTTTGTTCGCCGGCTCGTTTATTCACCTCTTAAACTTGGTTTTTCGTTTGCGCTAATTTGACTTCATTTCGCACTTTTGGAACACGTTGAGTATTGATTTATTAATTCTACTTATTAAATCGACTTTATGACCCATGTCGAACCAACGTTGTCTGCCCACGTTGTCATAACACGTCTTGCCAATAGTAGGACGACATTGGGAGCCAACTTGATCTTAGACTTATTTTGCAGAATTTTGATTTTTATTGTCAACGTATAAACCATGTCGAAACGACTTTATAACTCATGTCGAACCAACGTTGTCTGACGTCGGGGGACCAACATGAACTTAGATTTATTTTGCTTAATTCTGGAGTTGTTTGCCCATGTCTGACCCACATCGAAATGATTTTATGGCCAATGTTGATTCAACGTCGTCAGCCCATGTTGGCCAGACGTGTTGTGCCAACATTAGATCGTTTATGACAATACTATCAAAATATAGTGTCTAGACGTTCGAGTGCATGGTGGGAGTCGCAGCAGTGGTCGCAGACTGGGAGGAGGATGGGTCACCGCTCTATTAAAACATGTTTATATAATATGATAATACATTTTTACAGCATATTAATAATTTATATTAATCTGTTATTTATATAAGCTTAGTTTAACTTATGTATAAATGTTATCATTAGATTAGAAGTCTAATTATTATACTGTAAATAATATTATTAATACAAATAATAATATATAGAATAATTTCCAAATGAGTAAAATCAAGAAAAGGCAAGCTTTTGAAAAATATGAAACTTTTTTTTTGTTTATTATTTTATTAATTTTTTATCATAATTATATTATATAAAGTAATATATAAAATATGAATAAAACTAACGTTTAAAAGAAATGAAAATTATTTATAATATATTTAATATATCATATAAAATAAAGCTTTTGTTAAAATAGCATTTAGAAACCATATTGGTATAATGTTGGCAAACTACCTTGGGACAACGTCGTTGCCCGACATGGGATTGGTGTTACATACCAACTTTAAGCCTATGTCGTACCCACATAGTTCTCCGACGTTGGTACGACTTTGCCCACGTCGTGCCAACGTTGTTTCGACTGTATTTTTCTGCATGGCGAGACTTTATACAAAAAAAATTATAGTGTCACTGGGCTGGTTTTGACATACCAAATATTAAGTCATGTTCTGCAACTGATGCGACCAGCCTGGTATGAATCGCGTGAGTATAGATGTACTCGATCGTTCTTGTATGTACAAAATGTCAATGCCTTTTAACATGACGTTTGAGTCACATGCAAAAGTAAACATTTCTTATTAATTTAGTATATCTCGAATATTAATTCGCCTATTATTGAAAATAAATCGTTGTTATATAAACATAGTACAATTAAAGCGATTATACAAGGATTATTACTACATAGAAAGGTAAGTATAATAATGAAAATAATTTATAACGTTACAGATTCTTGGGTCTTGGGTCAATTTGACCTACGTCAAAAAATATCGTAGGATATTAAACAAAAATTAAAAAGTGACCAGGGAATAGTTCATTTTAGTGCTGAGGACTAGAAAGCGCACTAGCAGTTTTATTAGATATATTCTAATAACTAATACGGATACATAGTTTTTATTATCAACAATCAATATAAATATTATTTCGCTAGTTTTGAGTGATTATTGTAAGATCTTTATGACATTATTTGGCAATTCATGCAATCAGTACTTCAAAATACGACATTTAACATTAATGAGTTAAATAAAAATGATTAATGACATACCGGAAAATTATGTTATTAGTTATTTTGCCGCGACCAGATTGTTGCGATTATTTTAACTATACAACTATTAATATTAAAATGATACTAATTTGCTTAATTTGGCAAGAAATACGCAAAAGAAAATATTTTATCTGACAAGTCTTTTTAATAATAAAAAAATTAATAAGCATATTTTTAATAAAAAAAGTAGAAATCTTCAATTTTAACTATTTTAAGCTTAATCGAAACAGCGAAGAGTTTATTGTGTAGCTGTTATTGTATTAATTTGCATTTATATATTTATATTTTTATAATTACGAATATGACAACAACAATAGATTTAGGACTATTAGTAAATAACTTATTAATATCAACTTTACATCTTTAAGATCTACCAACACAAACCTAGCGATTTTTGATCGTTATCTTTTTTATCATCTTGACAAGGGCTCGCAAGTGGATGTGATATACACAGATTTTGCAAATGCATTTGTTAAGGTTGATCATTTGCTTCTTCTGGATAAGGACCGAAGGTTTGGATTTTCACCAGCGTTATTTAGGTGACTGCGTTCTTATTTATATGGCAGAGGATACAAAGTGAAGATCGCATCATGCTTCTCCAACTTATATGAAGCATCATCTGGGGTCCCACAGGGTTCGCATCTTCGACTACTATTGTTTAATATCTTTATTAATGACCTACTGATGACTGTTTTGAATGTCGAAGTACTCCTATATGATACAAAACTGTTCCTGTCTATCTCTTCACTGGTCGATTGTAAGAAGTTGCAAGCTGATCTTAACAGCTTTGCTCTTTGGTGTGTTGAGAATTTACTGGCACTTAATGTATCTAAATGCAAAGTGATTAGATATACACGGAGGAGAAACAGTATTTGTTTTAGTTACAGCAACTCAATGCTGGCATTGAGCTGAATTCTGCAGTTGATGACATGGACTTGGGTTTCACTATAGTGTTGATGGATCATTCAAATGCTATTTACAGGACATTAAATTCAAAGCGCTTCGCTGCTTGGGCTTTATTGAAAGGAACAGTCTTAATTTTCGTAACCCTAACACTTTTAGAAAGTTATATGTATCTCTAGTTAGATCTATTGTGGAATATGCGTCTCCTATTTGGTCGCCCAATGCTATTTGTTATCGTCGTGAACTAGAACTATTTATTATCTATCTATTTATTATAATCCGACTTTGGCATTTTTGCACTCCTTCGCGTTCGCTTCGTGATTTGATTGAGAGAATAATTCGAATGATAAACAAGTCACGATGTGAGATTGATGTTTATTGAGTATCTTGTACAGAGTGCCGCTCAACAGAATTTAATGTAATTGGAATTGAGAATAGAAAATTTTTTGTAACCTGTCATATTGTAAATAAATAAATATCAACCCTGCATTTAATATACTGTAAAATGTATTAATATATTATAATAATATTCTTGAAGAACGGTCTTCCATCCAAGCAACGGACATCGCCAACTCCGCTTAATCTTCCTTTGCTGTGTACTGCTGCTACCGCCCCTCCATGTACCTGATTAACTCGAGTCTGTATTCTAATTGTATTGCTATAGGCCTAGCCAAATACAAATGGACTACAAAAAAAGTATTAATTCGGTACCAATTTCCAGAAGCTAATGAAGAATAGGTATTAGATTTTAATACTATTTTGGAACTGGTTTATACCGAAATGATAGACTCGAAAAAGTACTGATTTTTTTATAGATTTGTTACAATAATTCAGTACCAATAATTGGTAAAGATACAACTTTCTTTAATTCTGTACTGATATTCAATATACATTAGGTACTAAAGATTGGTTATGATTCAATATTGTTAATTGGCATAATTTTGGTTTTAATGTAGTACTGGAATGAGTTTCTGAAATATATATTCTAAAAATCTACCTGTGAAACCATGCATAAAATTGGTTAGCAAATCATCATAGAATACTTGTATTAGCGTATTTTCTTCAGTTCTGATTCAATAATTTTTAAGTGCTGAAATTCTGTACCGCGATATCATAAGTTTTGTGATAACAAATTTGAATACAGTTATGATACATGTTCAACATCGAATATCTGTACAATGAAAATATAACTATAATGACATCATTCTGATACAGTAATAATACTTCAGTTAGATACTTAAAATTATATAGTTTGTGGTAAGTTTGTTTTGGTATTGATAGTACTGGAATTTGTTACTAAAATGTGATATATTCTACAAATCGGACCGTACTAAAACTGCGCTTAAAATTTATTATTAAATCAACGTTAAAAACTTGTAATTATGTAACATTTATTCAGTACTAATTCAGTGACTTTTCGGTACTAAAATTCTGTACTATGCTACGAATCTGAACCAATAATGAAATAGTACATATATTTGGTACTAATTTTTGTAATTAGAACTGCACTGATATAATATTCATTAAGTAAGGAATATGTTTCGATTCGGTATTGTAATATTCGGTACTGTTATCTGAGAATCGATTTTTAGTACGGTATACTACGAAACTATTCGTATTAATAATTTTTTCCCTAGAATTCCTACTTGGATATACATAGTCAAATATTTATGATATTAACCGTCTGTCAAACTCAATAACACTATTGTTATTTATTAAAAATATAATAAGGTAGATAAATTAATCATATTGATTGAAATGTTTGTTTCCTCTTTTTTATGTGAGGCTGGTTATTGTACTTTTGTTTTTGTTATTTGAATTTTGTTCGTTGCTTTGATAAAAAAAGAATACTATAAAAAAGGGAAACATTCATAAATTTTAAATAGTAATATGAAATATTATAATCCAGTCATTTTCTTTCGGAGAACACAATATTTTGATGATATGTTGTATTCTGCCCCACTCCCCTCCGCCCGGCTTATCTTGAGTTTAATATTTTGGTTTGGGCGAGTTTTTGGACACTTCTGTTCAGAGAAAAAAAATTCAACGAAGTGAACGCGCTAGCTCGTGGTAAACGGAAACGCTCTTTATAAAACAGCGCAGTCAGAGTTACCTCTTTGTGAGGCCGCAGTGTGTTCCGCCACGTAAGATTAACTCTTCTTGGGGCTGCAATGCTTTCCGCACCGCATTCAATACCTCACCACGTGAGGCCGCATACTGCAATTCTTTGTGTCTTTTATTATGACTATAGATTAGTCTTTGTAATATGTGCCTAAATTTAGAATTTTATGTGAAATAAATTCATTGTGCACAAATTGTGAGGATATTGCCACTCATGGATATTAAGAAGACATTAAAAGTCCATGGAGGGATTGTGACCAACTGAGGAACCACTGTTCTTGGAATGAAAACATTGGTGGCCCCGAGGCGATGTTAACGCCACTGCGTTCAACTTGCGCAGACTAAGTTTACACAATATATTTCGTGGTAACAAATGAAAGCAAATTTTAATGTCGGTATTGTCGTTATAATTGTTATTGCAATTCATAACTTTTGAAATATCCGGAATGGCGTTGTCGTTGCTTTTGCATCGGATAATAACATTTTAAATGCAAAATAGATGAATGTAATTGTTTTCAGTGATTAAAAATGGATTGCTTGTAGTTATTACAAAATATTGAAATAAAAAAATTATAACTTATTGTACGATATTACATTAAAAATTAATCGACTAGACGCTAGTCGTGTGACTCTAATCAATTAATATTTTAATAAATAAATAATAAGATGTTAATAATGGAAAGAAAGAGTGTTAAACTGTTTATTCGGTTTGAATCTGCAAAACACGTTAATCGCGAATTACAGATTGTATAAACCGTGAATTTGAATATGTTAAAATTAAATTAAATTCAAAATAAAACCAAAACTCAGAACCTATTAAAGCTCACAATCTATATGATATCACTGAAAGAGACAATTAATAGAGAAAGCAAACCTTATAAAGGTAAAAAAACATCGAGCCAAGGTTTGTGTGTCCATCGAATATATATAAATAAAATATATAATCATAACTCTGCGTATAAAATATGTGATATCACTGAAAGTGCCAAATAATAAAGAAAGCAATATCTCCTATTGACAAAGAATATCTTCTCCAAAAGTAAAATTATAATTTGTTTAAAATTGTACTATGGTTTTAAATTTACTATAAAACAAATATTAAGTCATATAACTCTTTGTAGAGAATATGTAAAACTTTGCATATAAAATATGTGATATCACTGAATGAGCCAATTTTGTATATCGGAAAATTAAAAAGTCAAAACTTATTAAAGCTCAAAATCCAAATCCACAACTCTGCATATAAAATATGTAATATCACTGAATGAGCCAAATTCGTATTTCGAAAAATTATAAACTCAAAACTTATTAAAAGTCAGAATACAAATATTTTCCCATCATTACACACAAACACTTATTTCTAAATATAACGTATGTGATAATATCACGAAATCAGCCAATTATATATTTCCAAATGTAAAACACAGAAACTTATTAAAACTCCAAATACAAACTCAAAACATATTTTCCCAAAATCAGAATATTGCATAAATCAATATTTTATATTATTATTTTAATGAATAACAATAAATTGATATAAATAAAATACATAATCATAACTCTACATATGAAATATGTGATATCACTGAAAGAGCTAATTTTGTATTTCGGAAAATGAAAATCAAAACTTATTAAAACTGAAAATGCAAACTCAAAACATAATCTCCCACAATGAGAAACTGGCCTGAATGAATATGTTATAATATTAGTAAATATATAAAAATATTGTATTAAAAAGCTCTAAAACCGTTCCAGCAGGTCTAATCTACAGAAACCTTGGCGACCCACATTTTTTCAAGATATATATATAATATCACGCAAAAATTATCCACTCCTAGATTTTATATGCTAAGTATTAATGTTATTTATGTCATTGTTACTTCACTTACACTTTCATTTGTGAGTTTCAAATTTGTATATTGTATAATATATAAAAACTAAAATCAGATTTGTTTATTACTCCAAAGAACGGGTAATACTTTTAAAATGTGATAGTGTTATTTTGTTTATACAAATTCTTGATAGTAATAAGATAATATTTTATATTCAGTTCTGTAAGTTGTCCTCCTAATCGTTTATATGGTGTTTAATTTTCAAAAATAATATTTTCGTGAAAATAAAAACGAATACTACTATTATTAATAAATAAGCTTTTAAATATCTTATATATTTTATATTTGCAGTAATAGTTCTTCAGAACTACTCTTCATAACTATTACTAAATAATACTTACATATAAATATTAAGGGGGTTCTGCAAGTCACTTACAACGGTGTTAGTGTTTTTCATTATACTAATGTATAATAAACCACTAATGAATTGTAAATAATTCATACCATTTTTCGAATATGGGAGATTACTTTTACCTAACAAAATTTAAGTTTCAAATAAAATTGTTGTTCCTAGTTAATATTTAAATACAAATCTTCGTTATTTCTAAAAAATAACATTGTTCCAATCAAATCAAAATCTGCAATATTTGTTAAT
>JABFQC010005668.1:0-11429 GCA_022817085.1 Psilanteris sp. ZL-2020 | reverse complement strand
ATATATACATATACATATATATATACCTTTAAACATCACCGTGACAAATTAATGCAAACTCGCGGTCACAATAAAAATAATAATTCCGTAACTGCGAGCATTTTAGTTGTTCCAAAACACAACTGAAACGAAAAAGTACAAAATTGCGAGCCAAAGCGTTGCAATTAATTACAAAACTCACGTTGCAAAATTTTGCAATAATTCGTCGCGCGTCGGGGGCTCCCACCGATCGCGGCCGAAACAATCTTCTCCTTCGTCTTCCTCGGGCAATAAGCCGATAAACGCGAAACTCAAAGCGAGCTTTTTTGCCGTTCGATCGAAAAGTGTGTTTAAGGCGAAAAGAAGTTTGCATGAAAGGACGACGCGACGGAATAATTTGCGAATAAAAAAAACATTCGGCGGCGTCGAATTCAGCGGCCGACAAACTAAATCATTCATCGCGACAACCGCAGAAGATTGTATTGAGGACGTGAAGTGTGCGAGGAACCGTGGCGGGGTTTAGAAAAGCGTCGGGAAAAAAGTAAGAAGAGTGCAGAGAGTGGGGAGAAAAATGACAAATCCTTTGAGTCGGCGTATCGATCGCGAGACACGCGAGCTTGTATAGAGCGT
Organism: Psilanteris sp. ZL-2020; assembly: GCA_022817085.1. Classification (NCBI taxonomy): domain Eukaryota; kingdom Metazoa; phylum Arthropoda; class Insecta; order Hymenoptera; family Scelionidae; genus Psilanteris; species Psilanteris sp. ZL-2020. The sequence goes on along the minus strand of JABFQC010005668.1, from coordinate 10,820 downwards.
GTGTATGACCAACCCACGAACGTCCAGTCGGCGCTCTTTTTTCTTTTTTGCACGAGTCGAGTCTGGCCGTCCAGCCGGCCCAAGGAAGATGAAAACCCGTAAGAAAGGGCGACGCATTAAATAACAAAGTCGCTTCCCGATAAAGTCCGCGCAAACTTATATATACTTTGTACGCGACGCGGATTTCGCATTTTTTTACAATCCTTGGCGATTATATTCGTGGTTCGCGCGTATAGTTGTCGCAATAAGATTTCCGCCCATTCAAACCGATTTCGGTAGGAATCAGTTCTTGTACGATTTCGGTCGTTTTTAATTAGTTATATCGCGAAGACAGTTTTTGCGCAGACAACTAACGCGCTTTCTTTTCATTCCTATCGCTAAACGGTGTTAATCGCGGAATTTATTTTAAATTAACGAACGAATTCATATTCTTTTATGGTGAATTTGTTTTATTTTCATATTTCTAGAGTCAAAAATGCTTTTTAATGCACGGAGAAAATATATATTTAATAATTTACTATATATAATATATCAAAAGTAGGATATACTTGAAAACATTATAAAAATTACTGTATCATATATTAAAATTGTTTATATAAGTTGAATATAATATTGTGCGCATTCGAAAGTTTAATATGTGATATAGTAATTTTTATAAAAAAAATATTTTAATTCTAGGATATAGAAGCATATCCTACTTGTGATATATTATATAGTAATAATAGTAGGATATATGTATTCTCCGTGTGCAATTTTGGCATTTTTAACCGATTTTCATCCGTTTTATTTTTATACAAAAATGAATATAGATACGAATATTATTAAAATTATTACAGAATCAATATTTTCGAATTTTTTATTTTGTCGTATCAAATACGTCAAATCGCGATTTAGGACATTTTGATCTTATTTTGTTATTTAATTACTTAAGACTTATGAAATTGATTGAAAAAAAATTCTATACATATAGGTTATGTTTTAAAATTTTTTACTTTGTTATATTACAGTTATATTATACACACTGCTCTGTCTAAAGCAGAAATCATTACAGTACACGTTAATGCAAACTATTTCAATATTAAATATGAAAATTTTAACCTCAAAAGCAGTATTACCAATTAAAAAAATTGTAATATTTAATTCGCAAAGCGCCTACTTTTTCGAACGTTTGAAAAGCGTTGCCCTTTTAAGTGCTATTATCGTATGCTGATTATACGATTTGCGACGTTTAGTATTTAAGCAGTTGACTAATGTTGAGAAAATCTACAAAAACGATTAATTTCAAAATGATCCTAACAGTTAACTTTTTTGGATTTTTTATATATATTTATAATAAGCACCATTTCGACCAATCAGAATGCAACTTTAGCCACTTGGAACCATATATTGTTATTATTATATATAATATATATAATATTATTAATTTGTATGATTATAAAAATTAAATACAGACGTTAATTCGAATTACTCACACATATATATTATTATTATTATTATTTCCTGTAATTTATTTGTCTTCCATCATCAGAACCTCAAAAATGGCAACGTTTAAGTTCGCCGCTTGGGATAATGATGAAGTTAATCCAAACCTAATCATAAACTGATTTCATATGCTAAATATTTAGAACAAATTATTTAGCAGAATTAGATTGCAAAGTTGCGTTGCTTTGGCAGTTATGAAATTGATTTAACAAACTTCTGTCGCTCGCGAGTTAAATGCAACGCAGCATTATCAATCGGTAAATTTTATCCGAGCATAAATGGGCGACCGAGGCTAAAGTGCGCGCTTTTCAGAGAGCGCTCTTTCACCGAATATCAATTCCAATTGAAAGGAAAGCGCTAAACGCGCGAGTGTCCTCAACGTTTTTACTATCGTCATTATATTAATTAACGACGGCTCGGTCGGAATGCTCGTCGCGAGAAAGCAAAACAGAAATACAAAAAGCCACGAAAATTTCGCGAAGAAACGCCGCGCGCTTGGGTTTCAAGTTTCCGTCCCGTTTTCCCGTCGAGGCGCATCGAAACGGACATTATCGTTCGCCGCGTGTTATTTGCGTCAATTTATTTTATCTATTCAGAATGCTAATTGGCTCGCGACTCGAAGCGCAATTTTCGTCCAAAATTCGTGCCCCAAAAGTAACCATTCCGTTGCGCGAGTCGCGTCTGGTTTCCGGCGTGGAATCGTACAATTAATATGACTTCACGCGTGCGACGGTATTTTATGTAGGACTGATAGATAAAAACGTTGAAAAGAAATATCGCTCGTAATACGGTTCTGTTTGTAATGCATAACGCGAAACACGTAAATTAAACGCGCATAAAAATGAACGTTTATATTTATTGTTTTCAAGGATATCGATGGATTTGTGTTATCCCCACTTCAATCAAACTGCGAACTACATTTGTAGTTGATACACATCCACTTGTTCCGATTTCATCGTCCCCAAAACAAATGATCGATAATTGCGATTCAACCGCCTCGTTCGAAGGTTGATAATAAATTGAAATCTATGCGCTGTATTTCTTGTTCGGAAAGATTTTCCAGTTCGATTCTGCCGGATTTCCAATCTCGCCGTCATTAAAAGTTTTGACTTTTTGAGCGATCGATGAAACATTCATATTTTATGCATTGCCAAACCGTCGGTGTGTTTTTTGGCTACTCCGAACCAATTTTGGATGAAATCTTTGGCAGAATGAACGGAAAATTTCGGAATTCATTTTGAAATGGAACGAATTTGCACTGCTAGAAAAAAGTGTCTTAAATGTAACTTTTTTAAGACGCAAGGTGACTTATTTAAATCACTTTTGTCTTAAATAAGACACACATATTGTATATTTTTATTTTTTTTTATTTAAAAACATATAGCGCCTCGGAATAATGTTTCCGTACGGCAGATAAATTAAAAAAGTTTACAAAATATGTGATAAATGATATATTCGGGAGTGTAGATCAAGTCATCAACAAAATATATAAAAATGATAAATAGAAAAAAATGTAAGATTATTGTAAGGTTATAATATCGGAGTAGTAATAATTAAGTACGGGTAAGAGTACACAAATATAGATAAATAATCAATTTTCAACACAAATTTGTGTTGTATATTTTTAACAGTGTGTTAAAAATTTCTATTCATACCCCATACGTTGCGAACCCATCAAAATACGATTTTAGCCACTTGGAAAATCCATACAAATATATGTTTACGTGTATATACGAATTATAGATACAATATACATATATATATATAATCGTCTTACGTACTTGACAACACACAACGGTTTCCAAAGTGACTTAATTATTCAAAACATCAATTTGTTCTACTTTGTACAAGGAACATTTGACTTTGATAAACGAATTAAACTGCATACCGTTCCAGATTGTAAGCGGATTCCATTGACAAAAAGCCCGAGCAAAATGACCCCATAAATAATCCCCGCCGCCACAAAAATCATCGAAACACAGCGAGATAAATGGTTCACTCGTTCGGCTATTAGAATGCCATTTGAAGTTACTAAATTGTAACATTCGGGGGAGCGCGACTCAAATCGTTACGGATTAAACGGGAACTGTTTTTAATATTTATCCGGAGACGTTCGCTCACGAAATAAATCCGTATTCAATGAAAATAATCCTGTTGCCCTTTCATTTATCATCGATGACCAAAGGCGCGAGACAGATATTGTGTCGCCGACGAAACTCCGAATGAACACCAATTAGCCTGACAAATGGATCTTATCTTCCTTCGATTACGAAAACATCATTATTAATATTATTATTATTATTATTATTATTATTATTGTGCAAGAATCATTAGTAAGTCCGGCAATTCTACACGGAGAGAAAAAACACTATAATAATTATAATACGGGAATATTAAATTTGCATAAACTGAATGTTAACTGGTACACTGACAAAAATTTCACTTGATATCAAAATCGTACTTGTCAAATGTATTCTTGTCAAAGCAGCAGTGTCAACTGTTTGACAATAAAATGTAAACATTACATTATAAATTTAGTGTTAAATTTTAAACAACGATTTTCAGTATCTATCATTATACGTAAAACTATTGGTTATAAACATGCAAAGATATAATACTATAATAAATATTTAATAAATATAATATTGATAATGTAGTACCATAAAATAAAATATAATTCAATAAAATAGTATCAATTCAGCATCTTAAAATTAATTTACAGTAAGAAATAATAGTAACAATGAATTTAAAAATGTTATAAATTTTATAATTTATATACAATTTTATTCTAACGTATACCAGAATATAATGTAATTGTAACATTAAATGATAATGTAATAGTTACAACAAAATAATGTCAACCCTCGTGGTTACTATGTTTTTCCTGTAATGGTTATCAGAAATTTTTCTCCGTGTAGTATGCTGTCAGATTGTAAAATTTTGATAAACTGGTTTACGTATTTTTGACAAATAAGAACAATGCAAGGTTGAAGCTTGAAAATAATAAAATTCACTTTGATTATTTTTTCAATAAATCACATTATAGCACTTTTGAACAAATCCAGAACGACAAATATATCTTTTTCATCAACTTTTTGTTAACTTCATTTTAAGTTAAAATGTTAAGACTTGACAATCTATTTTGATAAATGTTAACAAACAATTTTTGGTGAATTAAATAAGAAAAACGAGGATGTTAAATTTGAGTAAACCGAGTGTTAAATTATAATTAAAGATTGATACTATTTGATGAATAAACTACGAATTTTTGACCAATTACAAATATAATACCAAATTGGTGAACTTTTTACTAAAAATTGATAAATTTTTCTCTGAGTGTAAAAGAATCCTTGCGTCTCAGTTAAATGCATTGACAATCCGAATTGAATCCAAATGGTTTGGATTTGTCTCAGCCCATTAGCGTTCATTGGTAAATTCAATGAAAAATGAGTGCGTTCGAATCAAATTATGCTGACAAATGAACTGCCTAATCGTTAACATTTGTATTGCTCGGGCGGATCGCGTCTTAATCAATTATTCCAATTTGGCGATTTTGCATTCGCGAGAACGCTTTTGCCTTCCGTAACTCGATTAACGAATGACGAATAAATATCCCCGGATTTTGTTCGAAATTAAAAATACAAAAGTCAGTGAACGCTCGCGCTCGACTGGACTTCCGGTCGATACAAAATTATTGACGAATTTCGTCGGCAAGAATTTCGTCGCTCAAACAAGCGGCGGCTTTTTAATCATTAAAATTTATAGCGCCATTTTATGACGCGCGTTCACGAAATATCTTAATTAAGTCGATCCTAATTAACGCTCGCTTAAATTGAAATGAGTTTTGAAGACAAAAAAAAGGAAAGAAGAAAAAATTGTTTACGAAAAGTCGCTCGACGAATGCAATTACGATCGACGAATGATTGTAGTTTGGAATTAATCGTAACCGCGAGATTAATAAAACCTCATTTCGGAAATACGTAATATAATTACAGTGTCAGTTACCATTAACACCAAATTTGATTCGTAATTCAGTTGAAAGAAAGCAGTTAACTATTTCCTGGAGGATATTTAAATTCTATAAAAATGAATTCATCTCTGTCCCCTTCGGACGAGTATTTCCGAGAGGTTATTTAAATCTAATAAATATACGATCACCCCTCTTATGCACAACACAAACACAGGACCGATTTCGGGGTGATTTAGATACAAATTATCGTTATAATCATGGGCATGCGGTGATGCTACGATTTTCAAACAAATCGTAACACTTCACGCACTTCACGCGAGTCTATCAGTATTATACAATGAGAAAAATAAAGCATGAAAAATTGCTGTTTGTAATACTAATTTAGGGCCATATGATACAAATCGTCAAAATTTACTGTTTTTAACAGAAAAGTTATTTACACAGATAATTACTTAGACGATTTGCATTATGTGGTCCCAAATTAGTATTATAAACAGTAATTTTTCATGTTTTATTTTTCTCAGTATATACAATGCCACGAGTTAAAAAAAAACATTTTTTTTTAAACAAACTTTTTTACACGTAGAAAAAAGTTATATTATAAAATACCATATTTATAGCTTTATAAGGATTGCATGATTAGTATTATGGAAATTACTATATTTTATAGAAATTTGTGATTGGAATAAAATTGTAATAAAAAAATTTCAATAATGAATATAGCTAAATTTTCTTGAATATGTACAATAATTTTAGAACTATTCGGTTCCAAATCTCTAAAATACCATAATGTATAGTTTTTTATATATAGCATTTTCCCCGTGTATACACTGCAAAAAATAATCTTACAAATTTGAAAAAACTAGATAATAAAAGTAGGAGAAATGGGCAAAAACGTAAATAACATGACAAATTATGGTTAGAAAATTCCAAAACTATATCAAACATTACCAAACGAATGATAAAAACAATGATACAGTCTATCGTTAATTAACATTTTTGCTCACTTCTCCTGCTTTTATTACCTACTTCGGTCAAATTTGTAAGACCATTTTGTTCAGTGACGCTTCAAAGCGAGTCGAAAGTCGCATTCTGGCGTGCCAAATAATTCGCAACAACAACAACAGTAATAAACTTATTCAAATCATTTCGATTACTTGCTGACACCCGTGCCACTCGCGTCCATTATTTTATCAATATTCGTCGCGCCGGCAAAAACAGGAACGAAACGAAGCGGGTACGGCCGGTGAAATTCGGCCGGGGAGCCGCTCGGGTCGCGCGCGTGGGCGTCGAGAGAACGAGCTGTTAAATCACACTAATAAGTGAATTGCGTAATAATAGCCGCGGATGGCCAAATATTAGGCCCGAATGATCGATGCGTGCGCCGCGCGTAAACGTGGCTTATATTCGGTTGTTTTTATTGGGGTGGCGTGTACACACAATGGCAGTGTTTCTCGATGTAGAACGTGTAATTTATTCTGTTTAATCTAGCGTTTCCATATGACGCGACAGACCGTCGGTGGTTCGGTTCTCTCGCATTGCGGAAAAATCAATAACGAGCGTGGTCGTGCCGGCGGGCGAAGCCGGCTCTCAGGTGCCTGCCTTCGAGGGACGAACATAGATATAACCACGCAAGCAAGCATGCAGACGCTCGATCGGTAGACGGAAGCGTGTCACCTGCAGTCTATGCAACTACATATTATATGTAACGCTTCTCGCACACACACACACGGCCAATCGCGTGAGCCGCGCGGGCGCGCGCGTGTGCGTGCGCTCGCACACGTTCACGGGCGTGCACGCGCGCGCGCGCGCCCGCCGTTTCTCTCTCATTGCCGCGACCCGTGCCTTGCGATTCAGACTACACCTACAGTAAATTTTAAAGATGCGATTAAATAGTAAAGTAGGCTCACGTACGGACGCCGCGGCGTCGGTGCGAGTGAAGCACGCGCACGCGCAGGTGCGTGTGTTCTCAACCACCTTTACCTCCGCGCACGAGTCCAGGTAAAGGCGCAAATTAAAAACAAAGAACGAAGACGGCGAAACGAGCGCAATTACGCGCGGATAAGAAACGCAATAATATTGATTCGCGCGGCGAATTATTATTTCGCCGTTTTTCCTTTTCTCTCTCTTTTTTTTTGCGGCCGACGAGTGGCGCGCGGCGTGTCGTCGGATGATAACACGGCGTATGATGTCGAATGAATTTTAGCTATGATTCGATCAATATTTGATGTACGCTTCGGGTAGAAAAAAAAAAAAAAAAGTTTATATTGATCGATTTTCGAAAGCACGACGGAGGCAACGACGAGTCGATGCACGGCGGTCATTCGTTCGTTCCCGCGTTTGACCTTATTCCTTTTTCTCCTTCTCTCTTTCTCACTCTTTCCTTTTTTTGAATTTCCCGCGCTCGATCACGGGGCTCGCGGGTAATTCGGCGGTTGGAACGGAGATGATTACAAGGGTTGTCCGTTGGTGGTACGCGGGTTTGTTGTCGTCAAAGAAACTGGTTTTTATTGACAAAACTTGAAAGCGGACGTTTCGCGACGAGCAGATGACTCGGGCGGTTCGATTGATTGTTCGCGGAGTGCTCGTCGGCAAAAGCCGAGCTTTCGCGAAACTCGTGGAAATAGGTCTCGCTTTTTATTGCCGCGTAATGATCAGAGGGAGACACGCACCGCGCGCCGTTTTAATGAAGGATCTATAGTCGAGCTATAGCCGCGACCCGCCGGCCGCGGGTCTAAATGATTGATGCGAAATCCATAAATTATTCACGAGACCTTCGCTTAATGCATGCACGCTCAGCAATTACAGCCGAGTTTGGAAAGAACCGAATGTCCCTAGCTGGCGATAGATACGCTCCGCTCGTGCAACGAGCGTCGAAAGTCCAACGCGGTGCGACGAATTCGATAAACGCGATATTGCGCGTTTCCTCCGGCGGGTAAACAAAAGGCCCGCGCGCACGTAGCCGGATTCGGCTTGTGAATTTGCCGCAGTCGCTAATCAGGAGGCGCATATTTCGGGTGCCGTAACTGTACCAAATATCTGATTCCCGGCGAGTGAACGAAGCGAATTTGGCGCGCCAGCCGCGCAAAACGAACCTCGTCCTCGCAGGTGGCCACCGTGTTGACCGAGTCCAGGCTCTGCGACAGTGGCGCGTCCATGATGCAGGCGAGTTCGTTGGAAGTTCCGGGGTTCCCGGAAACGGCGATTCGAGCGGGTGGCGGCGATGAGTCCACCGTATCCCGTCTCGGGCGTTTTAAAGCGGGCGGCGTTATGGTTGTACCGTCGAAGACGACAGGCGCCTCCAGAACGTGGTGCTCAAACAAACCCGAGACCCGATGGAAACGCTGACTCGCCACCTTCCTATCCGGTCGACCCGACTGCTCCACCTCTTCTTCCCCCGCAGCTTCCGCTCCGCTCGGCCGCCGACGACGTCTCTCTCCGGCCCGATCGAAATCTACCTATCCCGCGAGCTTTCTCCGGCGCCCGTGTCAATCGCGGCAGCGCACAGCCTGTTTCACGGCACACTCAATTCACTTATATACATCAAACACCTGTCACGTAGGGTACGCGAGCGTGTCCACCGATGGCATCTACTTGGCTGGACGCGGAACGCACGGGCCCGGGCTCACCGTCGGGGCGCACCGACTCACGGGGATGTCATCGGTCGGAGGACGGATTCGCGGAACTCGGCGCGGCCAGAGCCGACGACCTTCCGTCTCGATTGATTCGCGGCGGTTCGCTGCTCGGGCTACGCGGATCGCGCGGCTGCGTTCGCTGGTGTCGGTCCGTGGCGCGAGACAGAAGATTCGACTGCCGTGCGCGAAATCAACATCGATAATTAACAATAATAACTATAGTTACATAAAAACACTGCGACGCGAGTCGTGCGCAGGTTGCCGATATACTGACTGTACCTCGGTCGACTGCACCACGTACCGAGACGCCGTTGCGCAGCTACAAATGCGCCATGCTATGGAAGGAGGGTGATAGCGGTTGTCGGACTGACTGCTGCTGACTGCCGCTATTGCTGAACTCGAGTCGCGGCTCGAACGAGTGAACGGTTGCTACGTTCTCCGGCTAAGTCCATGCGTTTACGCGCGCTAAGCCGAGAACCGTGAGAAGGGCCCGAGCGAGTCGCTGCGAAAAATGCACGCTCGGCCGTTGCAGTTGCGCGACAGTTGCGGCTGACATTGAAACGAAAGGGAACGTTTGTTTGCTTTTGTCCGAACGCGGTACAGCCCGACGCCGCGCCGAACCACGATCGGCGGTTTCCGATTCGCGCGATCGCGGTCGCGTCTTTCGCGCTTTGTTTACGCTCGGCGGCGCTCGGCCCGCTCGGCTTCGCGGAACGCCCGATTCCGGCGACGCCGACCTCTGCGCTTTGTTTTCGTTTCGTCGCGTTTGCGTTCGCTTTTTTATTCCGCTTACCGCGCGCGTCGCTTTCACACGGCGAATTATTTTCCAAACTTTTTTGCGCCCGTTCGGTTTTGAATCATTCCTGTTGTTGGGCGGAACGCAATGAAATGAAAGGGAATGTGCCGTTGCCGTGGCGTTCGGTAATACGAGAATGATAAGAAGAACAGGTGGTAGTTTCCGGTGGACTAGAATGTGGATCGTGTTCGAACGAAAATGAGTGTTCCAATTACCGCCCCGTCGAATCAGCTTCCTAATTAAGGCGCGAGACAATTGCGATGAGCTTGGTTCGATTTTTTTTTTTCCCTTTTTTATTCTTTTTTTTTTTTTTTTTTCTTTTTTTTTCCGCTTACGTCGGCGATAAGAAGAAACGAATTTCTCAGACGTCCTTGCGCTCGAAACAACGAAAACAACGGAGAAAAAACGTTGCATTTGTTAGTCGAATGTGAATCGCGCGGCGTTGCAACTTGCTCTTACCTTGCATCTTTGAAGCAACGCCAGAAAAGTGCTTGAAGAGTAATTGCGTTAAATAGATCACTAGCTGAGAAAAGCAAACAGTCATTCATGTATTCGAGATTGTTTCGCGTGAAATTAAAGGTTGATGAACTTGTTCCATTTCTTTATGCGTAAAAGCAGGGTAATTGCTTTGAAAATTAAGATTTCTCCATTTCCATAACGTTGATTCAAACAATAGCAATTGTTGTTTGCGTATACGCTAGTGTGTAGTATTAATTCAACAGTCAAGTGCTTTATAGATTATAATTAATGCCGCGCGCGCGATTGTAAAAACATTCGCGATGATATTATTTTTTATGAACATTTTTTATATACCGGGTATTCGTTCATATTATTTTAAGTGCAATGTGTACTGTTGCGTCCAAGAAAACGATAACGGCAAATTTTAATATAAATACAGGTATATATAAATATAAATATACTGTCTATAGACGTGGGG
>JABFQC010005667.1:0-11429 GCA_022817085.1 Psilanteris sp. ZL-2020 | reverse complement strand
CAATTGCAGACGCAAAAAAAAGATTAAATAATAATATTAAATTATATTATAATTGTGGCACTCCAAGAATATCGAGACAAACATTTGATAATTACTATGGCAGTGCTAAGACTTTTCTATAATTATAATATTAGTACTATTTATTGTAAGATATTGTAAAAATTTAATATACCTGATTAGGATATAGTCGGGTATGTCATAATGGAATTTTTGCTATAAAGGTATAATAATTAACGACACGTTAATTCTGATATCCTTACACGTAGAAAAAAGTTATATTAAACACTACTATAAGTCTGGTATTCCAAGGATATCGAAACAAAAACAATGCAAAATTACTATAGTATACTAAAGTAACTTTTGTAATACCATACAGAACTTTTTACTATAAGATATTGTAAAAATTGTTATACAATTTTTGAACAGTACAATATTCTATAAGAAAATTTACTATATCTTATAAGAAAATTAACTATATCATATAAGAAAGTTTGATATAAAAAAGGTATAGTGATTTCATTGAGATATCCTCATGAGAACATTCATTGAGATATCCTCAGTATGCTAAAAGTATAGCAATTTGTGATATAACTTTTTTCTACGTAAAGAATGTCAGAAGTATGGCAACTTATAATATAACTTTTATGCTACTACGTGTATTTATATATTACAAAATATAAATTGAGATTACATTCTGAGCCTGATATCTCAATTGATGTCATGGATATTAAAATATTATATTCTAATTTATATTATATTTTGGATTATATCTTCTCCGTAATATATTTATAACGAGCATTCATATATGACATAACAAACTTTATTATATACTGAGAGAAAAGATTATTAAATTCACAATATAAATATTAAAATTAGATTATTAGACTACAGATAGCGGATTTGAATAAAAAGTAATTTAATTCAACTGTCAAGTTGTAAAAATTGTAGGTTATGTTCAATATGTCATTTAATATGACAAGTTTTACAATCTTTGACAATCCAGACTGTTGAATAGGAAATTTGGATTGTCATCGTAGCTACAATCTGTAATTATATTCGTTTTAACAATCTTGGATACTTAACGAAACTGTTTAGATATTTAATTCGACTATTCAATTTCTCTCAATGTAGGATATATTAAATTTTTTTATACGATACTGTGTCGTGCAGAAAATTTATAAGAATTTTTTACAATAGCTTTTAGTAACAAATACTTTATTAGTATATATATATAGTCATTTTTAATGTTTGTTTCGATGTCCTTTAAATGCCGGAATTATAGTAATTTTTCAAGTATATACGCGAGTATATAAGTACGGAGATATAATTGTATCGATCTATTTTTTTGCGAACAACCGATTTCCGTCGACGCAAAGTTATAATCACATAAGAGTAATGGTATCTTATATAAAACGATCATCAGAATGGTTTAAAAGGTAAGAATTATACAATGCCGAGCCTATTTGATTTGTGAATCGGTATTAATTGACAGACGGAGTGATATTGGGTTTATTATATGAATGAAAACTTTATTTTTTTTATTCATAATATATATAGGACACTAAATGAAATATTAATTAAACAAGTGGCTTTTCGTATAATAACAGCGATTTATTTAATCATCGAATTTAATTAATATTACTAAACAAACAATTGCAAAAAATTGAATTAATTATTGATCATTTATAAGTCGTACTAATTAAAATATTTGTGTCCAGTTTTCTTAATTTATTATCCTTTTAAAATGAATCAAAATTATATCACTCGGCGTTGTTACGTAATTCTTAAAAATAAGAGTTCCTTTTAGAAAATAAAATTAAAAAAAAACTCGGCTTTTCCTCCGGTTGTAAAACGTAACACATACGTATAAGATAACACGTGTTACTTCAGCCATTTCCTTGTTTGTAAAGCGATGTATAACATCATGAGAAATTAAAATCAGTTAATTGAGTGCAATTTATCTAATGGTTGATTGCGTCTATTAAAAAGTAGAGCAACGCTGTTGGCTTTGAATATTGATTATGCATTTCAATATCGACATTTTTGGTTTACATCAATTCGATTACAAAATGACAAAATTTGCATGTTTTTTTATCGCGCGACGCGTCCCACTCCTGCGTCGAAATAAATGGATTATATTTTTTTGATGCGTTATTATCAATACAATATTGAAATGTTTTACATTTTTAATCGAGTCGCAAAAACAAAACGACCCGCAATCCACTTGTTACTTTTGTTTAAATTTGCCCACCACACGCGTCAATGTAAATTATGAATGTAAATCAAATACGTATGTAATAATAACAAAATGACTATTTATAGACTGTTACGTTAACGAATCTGTAATGTATTTTTGTTGCAATACTACAATGCATTAATTAAATGGGGTATTTGCTTCGTCGAAAATAATGTTCAAACGTTTATTAACAACCGAATCCATTCGATCATAAAATAACGTTGTTTATTTTGACCAATGCGCTATAACGGGATCCGATTTCATCTCCTTCTAATGCATTTTTGTATAAAATCACGACGATGATTATTTTATCATCATGCAAAAGCATGTGCAGTTTTGTAATACCCGCGATTGTTTAATCAGTGCTTTTAACTGTTAATATCATTTAATTTTTTTGTATTGGCTATATAAATGTGTCGCGAGCACAGTTTTTGTATTCCAAATTATTCATAATGGTCAATTAATTGCGCTTTCATCGTACGGAAACGACCGCATGTGAAATAAGTTACTATTTTCTAATGAGCATTAATTACCAAATTTAATGTGGTACTAGACTTTTGTTGGCACGCCTGGGCGTCGCCATATTCTTTTTGCTGACATTGAAGAGCCGCCATGATGACGTACGCGCAGTATCGATTTAAAGAAAAGTTTATGTTTATCCTAATTTTTGTTGCTTTATTATATTTAAACTTTGTAAAATACGTATACGCGTGTGTGCATATTTTATTAAAGATATTTTCCGATGAATATCGTACATTTAAAAACAATAATAATAACAATATTTTTATCAAATTAACTTTTGTGAACCGTAAAGTTTTATTTTTTTTTATAATATGAATATTTTTACTGGTGAAACTTGATAGTTATATACTAATAGTTATTATTTAAATATAGTTATTATATATGATGTCATAGAAGACAATTGCTGAGTTTCAGAACATTGTTTATCAACGGATTTCGTACATATTCTACTCCCACTGTTATCTTATAAACTTTATTAACGTCTTTTTAATTTTAACATAATTAATTATAATATATTTGATAGATCATGATGCAATATATGCAGTTATGATTATTATTAATGGACAGTTGTTATAATAATAAAATTTCGTATTTAATTATTCATTCAGTTTTCACTATCGTGTTGTGGGTAATGTAAACTGCCTTAACTATATGTGAGTTAAATAGTTAAAAGAATACGAAATTTTTTATTTAAATTTTAAAAAATATAATATTAAATTAAATTTTTAATATTTGTTGAATTTAATTAATTAAAATCACTCTAAGTTAAATAGTTTGAAAGGATTTATCATTAATAATATAATCAACCAGTTAAACGGTTTAGTTATTCCTTTTGGATGAAATCGGATTTAATCATGATAATAATTGTCCATCGACTTAAATTTGAATACAGTAAATATTTTATTACGGCAAGGATTTAGCCATTTACAAGAAAGATATTACATAAATCGCACGTTGTAAATTTTCTAAAAATTTTAAAAAGTTGGCCCTAAAAACGAGAAGTTAATTTTGTAAATCTAAACTTTTAAATAAATAAAAACATTTTAATTGTTTATATATATATATATATATATATATATATATAAATTTAATAATTTGAATGTAAATTACAAATATCTCCCGAATAGAGACTATTTCATACAAATTTAATAATATTCCAATGATTCTGCGCTAAAACGTTTATCATTTGTTAAATTAATTTAAATTTTAACCTTTGAGATTTAAAAAATGTTAATATATATAAGTATTAATATTATTGTATTAATTAATTGATAAGCGACTAACGAAATTGTAGGTCATAATCTGATCAAATATATTGACAACATCAACATTTCAAACTATATCAGATTGTCATACTGGACTGTTGACATATTATATCAAAATATACCGACAATCTGGCAAGAATATGACGGTATCCATAAGATTCAATACGTTATATGCATTATCTATCCTTTTTTAATCCCGCGGGTATTATAATTCAAAATCTTTTCTAGAATTCAGTTTTAATGTTTCACACCTAAAGAAGGAGATGAATTTTTCTAGAAAAATATTCCAGCAGTATACTTAAGATTACATTCGAAATTCTCATGTTTTCATTAAAAAGTTCTCCTGTTTACATTCACTATTCTCTTGTTTACATTACAAATTCTCTTATTTATATTAAAAATTCTCTTGTTTACATTAAAATTCCTGTACACGGAAAGAATAGTTTTAACATTAAGTACTATATTTATACGAGACGTAAGATGGAGTTTTTAAGAATAAATATATAATACTATATAGATGTCTCTATATATACTAATTTTTCGTAGGATTTTCGCAACATCGAACTTAAATAATATAAAATCTGTATTTTGAAATTCCCCATCCTAGGTGCAGTGGTATCACAGAAAAAAGTAGCGTTGTCTGAAACAGCGAATGTATCAACGGTATATATAATTGTCTAAATTTGTCAATAATGTTGTCAACCTTTAACCTTATATTGACTTATTCAGCATCTTTATTGTCAACGTATGACAATCAGATCGCTTGTTCGTATATTAATACTTTTGGTGACTACGTTAGTCAAAGATTGACTAAATGTGACAAACTGTTTTTTCTGTGTATATGCAGCAATTTTTGATAAAACGTTCTTTCCACGAAGTTTAAATTAAAAATTCTCTTATTTGCATTAAAATTCGTCTCGGTTGTTTTTACATTGCGTAACTCAATTATCAGTCCTCGACGCATATCCGGTTTATTTATTTCCCCGCAAAAATTCGGCTCGCATTTTCCGAACGAAAAGCGTCGGCCAACCGGAATGCCCGCGCATGGCCCATTCGCATTTCCGGCACAGCCGCCGCGCGCCGAGCGTTCCTGCGATCGATCGGCGAGATTTTCGATCGCCGCGCGAACTTGAAGGAATCGATTCGCGAACTGAAAGTATATCGCGTTTCACCTAAATTCCTCGTACTTGTTTGCATATCGCGGAGCACGATAGTTTCACGCGGCGCGTTCATTAAAAGCAATGCCTCGCATAACAAGCGCCGACCGGCGCGCTGAATTCTAATCAATTAATACTAACTTATTCGTATCGTTTCGAAAATACGTCCCACTTAATTGACAGTGCCGCGACATAAAAGGCTTCGCTCGTGTAATTGCGCGGCGAGCGATTTGCCAGCTGCGAATCGCGGCAACGCGTTATTTGGATTGCGCGCGTGTCGCGCGATAGGTGGCAGTCGGTGTACGAATTTCCCGGTTGAAGAAAATGCGTGGAAGGCACAACAAGTGAGTGAGACGGGCCGAGCGGGAAAAGAGAAAGCGGGTCAAAGTGTTGCCACCACGACGACAGCGTAATAAGTATTGGCGACGGGCTCGGCTTCTTCTCAAGCTCGCATCAAAACACAATTGTCTTGACTTTCTTAATACACCGCCGTTGCTTTGACGAAACCGATCCAACCGAATTGCCATATTTATCGCGCACTTTTCGCCAATCGCTGCATTGACAATAACGCGCGAGAGCGCCGTAATAAATTGCCTTTCTAATAAGGTCCTTCGCGACCATTTTTATTTACGGCAACCGTGCAAGTCGCGTCCGTGATATTCAATTCTAAACAACGATGACTTTCTATTTTAAACGGCAACCAATGTGCGCCGCGTTTCAAGTTCTTCTTGAATATTTTGTAAATTCTAATTTAGCTCCGGGTAACGTCCGAGAGAGGACGTGCAATGAAATTGTACGAGGTATCGCGTGAAACGGAGTCGATTTGGTCATAACGTCGGTTCGATTCGAATTTGATATGAGGAAAGTGGCCGGTTTTCGCGTTTCTTTTTTCTTTTCTTTTTGCTTACGCGTTCATCGGTAAAACTCGTTCATTGTTTTTTGGTATTATTTTTATTAAGATCGATGAATGGAAATGTATTATATTTGATTCAGATCAATGAAGGATTGATATTTCTTGTATTTATAAGCAAATAACTTTTTACTTTATATACAAGTGATACCGAAGTATATTGCGAATATTCGTAGCTTCTTAGTGAGATTCATCATTTAGATAATTTATAAATATATAAATTTAATACATGTCAAAATATAAAAATTAATATAAATATAAATGGTTAATCTATACACTCAGAAAAAAGCTACAGTATAAATTATTATACCTTCTGGTATTGGCAGACTAATTCAATACACTGAAAGAAATAATCCTGCAAACTTACCAGACAATATTTTAAACATCGGATGAAGGAAACAAATGTAAATAAATACATGAAATTATTATTATTTTTATCATATTGTATGGTAATTTTTATCACATTAATTGAAGTTTTAACCATAATTTATCATATTTGTTTACATTTTTTTCCTTTATTCCATGTTTACAATATAGTAAAGTTTGCATGATTATTTCCTTCAGTGTAGATGTACAGAAAATGACTATACCATAATGACAACTTTTTTATTATATAATAAATAATAATGTGTCATATAATAAATATTGTTTTAATAGTATATTCATTAATTTTTGAATATCCTTCAAGATATCATTCGAATGCCAGAAGGTATGGTAATATATATCATATTTTTTTCTCCGTATATCAAAAATATAATTAAATTGTTTAAATTTACGCAATATGGTTATTTTTGAGTAACATTTATCATAATTCATTATAGTTTTATGAAAAAAAATTATGAAAACCAAGCGAAAGTTATTGGTATTTTAATAGTAAAACTAAGTAGATTGACATAGAAGTGCATGTCAAAATGAAATTTTAATTAAAATGAATTAAACTGCATAGCGAAGATTGTTAAAATTGTATTAATACTTACAAATATTAAATAAATTAAATTTACAGTTAATTTGTATAAATAAAAAAGTCATCGGTTTACCGTTCAACAATTTTTATGTAAATATTCTGTCCTCCGCCATTTACACCCAGTTTAATAATTTTTAATTTTTTTTATAGACAACAAAAATTAAGCAACAAATCTGTACTAATTCTCGTAATTGTTATGGTCTCGGTGTATAATTGAGATCAATTGTATATCGGACAAACATTATAACCGTGAATACTTGTTTGACTCACTGTGTTTTGATGCAATCATTTTATTATACAGTTTCATGTAATTTAATTTCGTTATCTGTATACGTATTCGACAATCCATTTGATATGGAAAGTTGTGAAACCAGAGGCAAACGTGCGAACTAGCGTAATTTAATATTATTGACTTCGAGGTCCCCTTCCGATACTCTTGCATATTAAACTGATAAAAGATGAAATTTCATACTATTTTCATTAAAAAATGCAGTCAAGTTTGCATAAAGTATGGCAAATGGGTTTAACCGAACAAAGTTTTCTTTGAACCTTCAGCGGAACTACGAGACGAAACCGGAAATGTGAACAATAAAGGAAACCGACTACATTACGTTGTGAAAACATTTTTCATGAAAACGAAAATTTCGGTGAAATTTTTCTTAGTAAACCGGAAGTATTTTTAAAAGCAAAAACTATTTTATTGATACAAAGAGAGACAGGGAGAGAGAGAGGGAGAAACAGATGGAAGGGGGGTTTCAATTCGTCACCGAAACTGTGCGTCTACGTAATTAACCACTTTTCTCCCGCGACAAATTAATCGATTCCAATGGCGCGGTACGTTTCACCGTCGTTGCATAACATTTTGATTCTGTCAAATAATAAAAGCGCGTATTTTTAACAAACGTTGTACACAGTCATTTTATTTTATAATTATCGATTTGTTCTCAACAATTTATTGCATTCAAAGCCCTTTACTTGTTTTGCAAGTGCATTTACAGATTTGAAAGTATTATGAAATGGTACTCAACGTACAACAACTAACTGCAGAGTTTTGACGATAAAACTTGATGATAATAATGGAATTTCGCTTATTATTTATGATGTACTCAATGTTAAATTTTAAGTGATTTATTTATAAGTTTATATATTTAATATATTATTAATATAACACACACATATATGTGTCACATAAATATATATTACAGACATTATAAACGGAGTTTTGAAACCATCAAAGTACACTGAGAAAAATAAATGACGAAAAATTACTATTTATTTTCTTAATTTGGAATCACAGCTGAAAAAGAATAATATTTACGGTTTTTAAAAGGAAAAAGTAAGTTTTTTACATCGAAAAATTCTACTTTATCATAATATATTACTTTTAAAAATAGTAAATATTCTGATTTTTTTCTTATGATTCCACATTAAGGAAATAAATAGTAATTTTTCGTCATTTATTTCTCTCAGTGTAATCTCTTTTTATTATAGGCATAAAACCGAATCGAATTTTTTAAATAATTATAATTATTCGCAACTTACGAGAGTCAAATTTGTTTGGACCAAAATTTTAGACAAAACTCGATCCACGAACCATTTTGCTTTACATCATTGGACGAATTGTAAATATTAAAAAACTTAATATATATATATATATATAATATTTGCATGAATATGAAAGTAGTATAACATGTGGATTAAATACATTTTTGGGTCAAAAGTGAGTGTACATGTGAATTAACGGTTTTAAAGAAGTTGAAAGAGAATGCACTAACGTAAAATGATGTTTCTCACCGAATATTATAAGTGCTTAAATAGTCAATAAAAGCTGGTCAAGCGTGTTTTATCATTTTGTACCGTTCACCCTCAAATTCAGAAGCATCGACTTACGATATTTCCGTCAGAATTTCGCCGGCCAGGCTTGTCTTTAAACAACAAATTTCGGTTTATATGGTTGGCAGTATAAATTACGGCATAAAACCACTGATTTCTAATCCACCGTCACAATACAAATCCGTCTTCTTTGGTGCGACCGTTTTGTTGTTTTGAGCGTAATTTTGTTGAAAAAAAAAAAGAAAATAAAAAATTAAAAATCATTACGTTATACGATATTCGACTTTTCTAACCCAAACCCACTATGTGTGTACCAGGATACAGTTATTAATAAGCCCATAAACAATAAATTATGCTGCACTTTGAAACGTGACTGTTTAATTTAATCGAAATCCAGTTATTACGAGTGGGAAATCTACTAAATATTTGAATAAAAAGCCACCTGGTTATGAGATTTAATGATTTACGACCGAACCATTTTGAAATACCCGTTTTGGATTTGAAACGGCAAATCCAACCGTTTTCTTTCATTTTTAACGCCAGCTTTTTCGCATTTTTCCGACAAAAAATTCCATCCGGATTTCGGAACGTCGTGAATTTGTCATAAGTGTTGTTTGCGTTATTCGCGGCGTTTCGGAGCTAAAATTAGTTTTAAATGGTGTATTTTTGTTAAACGTGTCAGTGTTCCAGTTATGAGACAGACAGTAAAACTTCGTTTGCGTGTTAGCCGCGCAGAAAAACGTGACGCGATGAACATTGATCATTATTATGCCCGCAGAATATTCGCAGTCCGCGAATGCATGCGTTTTTCTAACGGAGAATTAAATTGCTTGACGTGTTTACTAATATTTTCGTGTAAATACGATTTTAAATTATTGTTCGTAATGATGATAATAAATTAATAATCACAGTTATCTTGTCGAATTAAAAATGTATCTATATATACGAGGGCCATCAATTACGACTTGTAATGGAAAAGTAGAAATTTTTTTTTTCATCGTAATTTCTACAAATTAAATCAACCGGTCGTTCGTCAAATATAAACATATTCATCACGAGTGATTTATTCACGTGTCAAATCAAAGCATCACGCGTGTTTGTCTTTTATAACAGTATGTTAATATCGCATATCAGTGTTATCAGTTTCTATTTATATTGAAATATTTATATCGACGTACGTACAACATACGTAATGTATACGTTATAATGTTCAATTTTGTAAAGGAAAAACAAACAAAATTATTATTTTTCTTTCTGTGTATACGCCGATTTAAAAAATGCTACGTAGTAATTTTATTTATTATTACTATAATTTAAATTGCAGTACTTTGTAACAGTTTTTAAAATTGCACTCGTATAATGAAATTCGTAATGAAAAACTAAATTATCATATTATAACTGTAAATAACATTAAAACATATCTTCAGAGACAACTATTTAACTGCGAATATAAAAAAGATATTGTTTGTCAGTACACTGCAACCTGATTTTAATCGAAAATTATGATTACCTTACCTCGATGCAAAGCATTTCTATACGAAAGAGATACGGCGTTTCAATTTTTTGTGCACAAGCCAATGCCGTGTATTATATGATGAGAGTATTTATATATATAAATATATATATGTATATATACATGTATGTCAACCGCAGTGCAACAAATGGCATTTGATTTACAATAAGTTGCGTTTACAGGAAAAAAATTGCATTCTACATTTTCAACGCGCAGCGCATTTATTATACTCGTAAAAGTGAAATAATCAATTATATTGCGCCACACCTTCCACGTATCTACTTCATATTCAAAACTCTACCTTTCTTTAGCTTCTAATTTCTTATCGTCCTGTGATTAATGGTGAAAAAAATGGCTTCGGAATTGCAGGTGAATTGTTCGAAAATTCATGATATTTCGATGCTATTTCAATGCTTAACTTCAATTCATTACTGTAATTGATTAATTCATTTATTTCGACGTCAAAAATAATCGCAAAATATTTAAATCGATTTTGATTCGTGCGATTAAAGTGGAATGCGAATTCGACCTGCGCGCGGAATCTTGTAGTATAGTTGAGTTGATCGACAATGTTGCATTTTTCAGAATATATTTTGTAATGAAATGCATTATTGATTCTGACCACATGGAACGAAAAAAGAAAAAAAAATAAACGGAACGGAAGGTATAGAAGCGGAACAAGTTTTCTTTATGGTCTATACTTGGAGTTGTACCTGTAAATATATCGTTGTGTTAGGTAGTTAATGTCTTGACCGCGCTCTAACTGTAAATTCAACACGTGTCGTATCGACGTTGAAACCTACATAATTACTTTAATATGCCATAGAAATTAAAGTCGGGAAAAATTCTTACTCAATGGTTTGCGTCGCGAAACAAATGTTCGTACAAGTGTGTTAAAAAAATTGTGATAAGCGATGGAAAATAGGCGATACAAAGAATTTTTCGGCAAATTCGGCCGTTCCCCCCCCCACCCCCAGACAAATTAATAAAGATAGAGACGAATACAGGGTTTTAGCTGCGCGACATGAG